>JAUZST010000506.1:23827-51829 GCA_034779995.1 Parotocinclus haroldoi
TAGTTTATATAAGTATATTCTTAAAGAGCCTAAATTGAGAGGGGGCAGACAAACTTCCTATCTAGCCCAGATTCTGCCAGTTTCTGGGTTGCTGGTCTATCCTACTTTAGCAGTGTGATTCGAAAGAATCACAGGGAATATCAATATACAAATTATAAACTACTATGAATGACCATACTTACCATAAATTACCATGCACCATGTTTTATGTTGTACTTCATGATAAAAGTCACCATAATAATAGGTTAACAACAATAGAAGGGAACTCTGGATAAGTCATGTATACTGTATACGTACCAACAGATATTACAGTTGTTCCCAGTCAAGTCTATTTATTCATTTGCTATAAAACTCTGGACTGAATTTTGACCAGATTTTGACATGTCCATTTTGTGCTTTTGCTTTGGTTGTTTAATACAACTCCTGTAATGCTTACTGTGCTTGCCTTTATTTTCTTGCAACATGGGCAGGTGGTGTGTTCCTACCACCTCTGTTTTTTTCTCATTTTAACAACAAATTTAAGCTAAAACACAAACAAAAAGAAATGTTAAGAGAGTCAGGAGGTAATCAGTGGAGTCTGTCTTGGAACTAAACAGTTAGACACTTTGCAACCTCTTGTTTCTGCAGTGACAGTCATAATAACAAATGTGTGCTATTATGCCTATGTATGCTGAACTGTACCATGATTAGCACTATACTTAGTAACTGCAAAACCACATGCACAGAAACAGTAAAAATGCAGTTATATCAGATAATCCAGGGCCATTTCACATGTTGTCTGATTAGCTAATTAACATTTAAAGGAAGCAGGCAGCTTCAGTTTCTCACTCTAATGCCCTGCTTCCTCCAGGAACTATCAGGTCTCAGTACAGTGCAGGGCTTCGGCATAGCTGTGGTGACAGCTGGCCAGGAATTAGCACTGACAGCTCGGAGAGGAGTAGATGAAAGTGGTTTTAGCCATCACATGAGCTTAGTCACTCACACTTAGAGGAATGAAAGACAAACAAAACTAGTGGCTGATTAGTGCATGGTGACAGGGTGGCACAAACTACTCTGCACCAGTACAGCTCCAGAGATCATTGGTTCAAATGTGTGGAGTATGCATGTGCTCCCAGTGTCTGTGTGGGTTTTCTTCAAGTACACTGGTTTCCTCCCATATTTCACAGACATGCATTTGGTTTATTAGGTGCTCTAAGTTGCCACAGTGTATGCATGTTTGACTAATATTGTTATTACCTTGCTCTTCTCACAAATAGCCATTGATACTAATGTGATGCTAAATAAAGAAATAAAACTCTAATAAATTAGCTGAAAGCAGGCTTCAATTATAAGATGAATAAAAAAACATTTTATTAAAAAAATTCTGTAAAATTAACACATGTAATTCTTATTCCAAACAATGAATACTGCAGCAATGCTATTAATCTTGTTTAGCAGATTCAGTTTTGTAGTATATTGCAATTATGGACCCGTTTTTTAAAATCCAGTAATAATACAATACAAGAAGGAATCTGTGAGCATACATCATAAAACCAGCTTCTTTAATTATTCATTTTGATCCTTTTCTCATATTCACCCAACCTCACAAACAGAGGCATCCAAGACTGATGCTAATTCTCATACATGTGATATTGCTTAGACTGGCCGTGTCCAAAAAAGCAGTGAAAGCATTACCAGTTACTGATAACCTAGTGACATTTTATATTGACAATTTTGGAACCACAAACCTTTCAGGTAAGTATGATTAAAGTTTAAATTTTGATTTAAATGTGGCCCACACACTGAACACACTGGACAACTCAAATATAAGATGAGACAAAACCACTCACAGCTGGATAAAATTAGCTAATGTTAAGACCTGAGCGACACTGACAAAATGGCAATTATTTATGGAGAAATGCAACCTATATGGTTCATAACGGGTCATCGATAACATAGGCTTAGACTCTCAGTCAGCAGTGGTGGGTGCCTAGCAATAGTATTTTGAGCAGGGATAACTTATTCCATGAAACAGTAACATGTTTTCAATACCTAAGGCTCACCAGCTGGCGAGGATTCACACCATGTCCAGAAGATTTATCAATCACAGCACTAACTCTAATATGATGGCTATTCTAACCTCTGTCACTATAACCCCTGGCCAAACTGATCAAATCTCCAAACTTAAGAGGTAGTTTATCCAGACGTTTTTCTTTGTAAACATCACACCACAGATAACGCAGTATTTAGCTTAAAATAGTATTTAACATAGGTTTGTAAGCAATCGCTTGTAACTGCAGATTAATTTGTATTTTTATGAACATCCTCTAAAAGTGGCGGTTCTGTAACTGTTGCAAGGGATTGTAAAAGCCAGCCTAGTTTGGCAGCTTCTACATCTATGGAACCAGCAGCAAGTACACAAAACAACATTAAAAGCAACAATTACTTGTGATCTGTAAAGACAACTATAATTCCAGTAAGATCTCACACCAGTTGTAACTAAGTTTTAAACTTTTTCTTCAGATTTCTTTGTCCATCATCTCTCATGGCACAAAGAATAATATAATTTTACCACTGTGCAATGTCTTACTAGTCTACTGGGTTAAGTGTTGATCCAGCATTGCCAGGTGGACTGGCTGTTTATTGGTGACAGTAATCAATCTGATTCTGATTTTTCTCAGAATCTCTCACTAAAAATTATCTCAGTGCCTTGTTAGTGTGCTATTTCTGTCTGGTGTACTACTAAATAAATAATAGTAATTTAAGAAAATGAAAATGGTTTGTAATTGCACAGCTCAAATCGCATGTCACACTGCAGTATTTGTCGGGGGTTAAAATGCTTAAAATGCTATACAGCCACAACTGTGTGTGTGTGTGTTTACTTATGCTGGGATATACTTAAGAGTGGGTGACGAGTTTTTGACGAGTGCTTGTAACTGAAAAATGTATATCATAATCTATATCAATGTGGACATAAACATTTTAGGCTCACATCATTATCCTGAAAATGTACTTAACTGGCCACATGGCTATGAGCTTTATGTATTTACATATTTTTCCTTTTCTCTATGCTATGCCCTGCATCCCCAGCATGACTTTGGTATTAACTATAAATAGCCTGCCTAAAGAGAAAGATTATGAATAAGCTCCTTCCCTCTATAGCATATCTGTCCCTAATTATCTAAACCTATGATAGTGCACATTTCTTCAAAGGTACAGTTGCATGGGCAGGGACAGAAAGGGAGTGTGGCAACTCATTGCACTGTTAATCAATAATAAGTCTTTCATTTTTGTGAGTGCACATAAACATGAACAAATTGTGATTTCATATCAATGATGATATTATTGGCAACGCCAACACTGTTGTGTGGATGCTTTCACTAGATCTAAATATATGCCAAAATGGTGAAGTTTAGGATTTTAATAGGCTATTAGGCTATGAGTCACCTCTAATTGAAATTATATATATTTATATAGATTTAATTTAGTGATATTTAGGAATTATGATGGACATATGTTTTTGCCATAGCATTTTTATAGTATACTATGTTTTATTTGTAGATTTAGTGTCTTTCCTGCTTTATTTATATACCAAGAATAATGTAAAAACCTGAATAGTTTAAATACACATTGTGGGTATTATCCCAAAACCTTCTCAAAGCACTACAAAGTGGTCAAAACTGTTTAAAATAGTTGACTGTGTTAAACAGTGGTTAGCACTGTCACCTGACCGCATCCGTGTGTATTGGCACTCTGATAAATGTTAGTTCCCAACATATACCCTGTGCTGCCAGTTGGGTACAGGCTCCTGGACCCTGGAATGAATGAATTAATAAAAATGTATTTTAGAAAAAAAAACACATTCCTGCCTTATTGTATTTTCAGTTGTGTTTTTTTAAATAGATTTTAACATGTTAGCTCATTGCTTTTTAATCAAACAGCAACACAAAACAATGTGGAGAGTGAATGCAGTTAGACCAAGTTTGACAGATCACAAGAGAAAAAGGTATTGCCAGAGTACAGTATCGGTGTAACATTATTCAATAATCTAAAATGTCAATGCCAATGGCTAGCTGTTATTATTGTAACTAAAAAGCAAACAGGTTTAGCTAGTGAACTGTTTTTAGTGGCCTCAGAACACCTTGGTTTAGGGTTTAAAAGTCATTTAATTCCCCGACTCAACATTGCTAAAATATGTTCTGTAGATTTAAATATTAAGTTAAACAACACCCTAGTTGTTGACTATTCTAAATTGACGTTACAGTAGACACTTTGACGCTGAGAATCTAGAAAAAAGATGTCTCTGCAGCATGGTCTAACATCTCACACATCCATCCCACAGGCTGGCAACTGTGATGATGTGCAAAATTGTGCAAATAGGTGGTGACAAGGGCACAGTCTGCCAGCATGCCCTAACACCTATAGGAGCAGACAAAGTCTTACATAAGCTTTCTAACTCTCAGCACATTATGTGATTTGCAGCCCTTCCACCCTTGTACGTGCTTGCAAGTGTATTTGTATATTGTGTCATCACTCTCCTTTGTGTGGAACACACTTTCAGCAATGTAATGCAGTGTAAAGTGTGTATGCAGAAATAACACTCATCAACTTAGCATGAGTGTAAATAGATGAAGAGTGCACATATAGTTGTCTATATTAAAGCACCATCACAATATGCTTATTGTGTTAAGCAATGTCAGCCATGGCAGGGGAAAGTTCAAAAGATCAAAGCTCTTAAAATGGATGCTTTAAAAAAATGCTTAAATTTGATCTCCATGCAAACTGCCAGTTCCTAACTCTTTAACTTTTCTGTCTGACTGATAAAGGCTTGCATTTTTGGAAGTTCCTCATGTTCATAGCCCAAAGGGATTAAAACACACCTCTCATCCTCTGTCTCTTTTGCCAAAAGAATGTGTGAAAAACCATAATGTAAGCAGTACTGCGACTTTGGTCGTCTCTCTAATTCCCTCCTCTCTCACCAGCAAAGTGTGAGAGACAGGGAGTGTGGAACAGATTGATGAAAGAGGGGACCAGCTGAGAACACAAAGGGAGATTTCTAGTGCTAACAAACTAAATCGATAGCTGAAACTCAATGGTGCTTGTGGGAGGAAGAGACTGATAGAGCAAGGGACAGAGATAAAAAATAGAAAATGGGAGCAGGATGTTCTCCAGTTAATACCATTGTTTTGAATCAGAAGCCAGACATTTATGCTGTTACCCATTTTTTATCCCTCAAAATAACAGTGCCAATAAATGCCAGTCCATGATGAAGTGCTGCAGATAAAGAAACATGACTATGAAGAAGGAAAAAATGGAGGAATCAGAGAAGAAATATAGAAGACAGAAATACACAGAGCTGATTATCAGAGTGACTGTCACTAATATGTGAGTAATACATTTATAGGTTAATACATAAGCCGATTCATGATTATTGCAAACAAAAGAATATACTTCTAAATGCCAATGAGTATTTTAAATCCATAAATATAATGTTACAGACCTACAAGTTTGCAATTTAATGTAGTCAGTGCTGATATAAATAATGTCCCAAATAACAGTTTTGGCAAATATAACTGATTATTTCGACTGATTAGTAGCTGTATATTTATATACTGAATATAAGTACCCTTGTCATTGCAGTTTTATGGTCTACTACATTTACATTTACATTTACAGTATTTAGTAGACACCCTTATCCAGAACAACTTATAAAATATCTTTAATATATCAGTAACATAACCTATTCCATAATCAGGAATCTAAAAAAAAATACATTTGAAGCAAGAGAAACAAGAATCCCTTCCCTGAATGTACACATTAAACACTTCAGTCCTATTAAACTCAAATGATAAAGCTGAAATAAAGAGAACTTTCCATGACTACAGTTACAGCCATAAAAGTTTGATATGTATGTAACTTAGCAGAAATTCTTATCCAGAGTAACATACAGTCTTACAGTTCAAACTTGGGTTAAGGGAAAGACTCAACTGTGACAGCTTGGCAGAAGTGGGATTTGAATTCTGGACCTTCTGGTCCATAGTCCAGTCCCTTACCCACTAGGCTCATGGTTTGAGTCTGCCAAGGGTTTAGCACACCTCAGTGGGGCGCTTAACTGTGTTTACTCTTTATCTAATGTACACCTGACTGAAGAAAGTGCTTAATCAATGTCACTGTCTGCACCTTTTCAAAAGCACTATTTGACATGCTTTTTAAATCTGTATCTTTACCTCAGTAAATCAATACCTACTGTCCAATATAAGGTATAGTTATGTAGGCTGTATGGGCTACTAGTGCACTGAGAGTGTTAGGTAGATATGTTTTGGAAAGTAGGTCAGTTCAGGGGTTCTTTAGCAGCCCTTCAGGAAAGAAAAAGGGGAATTTTTTAGTATGTGCTTATTTATGTAAGTTTATAACCTGAGGAAGTTGCTGTGGGATTAATATATACAATGCATGCATGTAAGGGGGAATCTGCAGCTTATATATTCATTAAATACTCTCTAAGAAGATACGTGCAGATTCATTTTAAGCCATTATTCAAATAGCTGTGTGTTTAGCATGCATGATCAGTGAAAATGAGAACAAATGCTTTGGGTAAAAAACAACAATCAAAGCAAACAACACAAATTAGTGCTGACCTATCAATCATGACAGGGATGTATGGTTTGAATTTGGCAGTAAAAGGAGATGATTAATGTCTTTGATTTATTTTCAACTTTTTAAAACAATAATGTTCAATTTAATTTGTAGAATTTGGGTACATATTTCACTTATTACTTTGTAGAGATAGAGAAGTGATTTAGTTATTGAACAAAGCCAATAACATACATCAAATTATTGAGTGAGTATGCTTAATAGGGACACATATAAACACTGCTTAATACAGACTTCCCATTTCGCATTCCTCCATTCTGTAGCAATATGCTAACATAGTTGTATTGTTCTTGCTTTTATTCCTAGATTCCCAAATTCTGTTATACGTTCTGCAGGTGAATGGCTGAGATGCTGTGTTGTGCTTGGTTGTGTCTGACTGAAAGTTAAGTTATAAAATAGAACATGTTATCCTCTTTAGGAAGCAATATCCTCCACAGTTATTAACAGTACTTGCATAGCAGCATGGGGTGCAAGGCAGGAACCAGAACTACATGGACAATAAAGCATTTAGATTAAATCTAACACTTCAAACAATACATTTACGTAAAATGACTGATATCTGCCTCACTGGCAGAAATCATATGTGTCAAATATTTCTTATTATTAAATAACAGTATTTGTATACCATATTTGTATGTATCAAATAATATTAATCCAGAAGTTTTGGGGGTTTTGGGTCTTCTTTCTGTGAGATCTACCCAGAGATTTTCAATAATATGTTTCCCTAATTAGTTCAAGGTTGATGTCAAAACATGTTTTGGATTATGCTCTGTCGTTAAAATCTTGGGACATTTTGGCTCAGCTTCTTCTTTGCCTGTGGAGCAGTTTTTCAGGTTTTGTTGATTTACAGTGTAAACTATAAATAGTTGGTGATGTGTTCTTTTCTATCAAGTCTCACAAGTCTTCGCTGATGACACTTTTATGGAGATTATGTATCCACAAGCCCTGCTTAATTGTGGACCAGTGTACCATTACTCATGAAATGTGTGGGTGTTTTTTTGGCACAGTAACACATTTAGCACTGCTGCTTCACAGCTCAAGACACCAAGGACGTGTCTCCAGGTATGTGTTAGCTTAACTGCCATCACTAAAAAGTGTCCCAATGTAAGTGTGTGCGTGTGTGTGGGGTTGGTTCCTGCCTTGCGCACTGTGCCTCTGGTTAGACCCATTAAAGAAAGATATATAGTCCTGTTAACAGGTTTGCTGCAGAGTAACTCATGTTTAGACACACAAAAGTCGTTTGACACTATCAAGAACACATTACATAAGAAGCTCCGTTAGTTGGAAATTTAGTCACGTCTGAGTGCAGCCACAGTTAAACTGAATAATAGATTTGTAGTATTTCAGTTTCTCTCATGCAGTCTCATTCAGTGATATTCTCTCACCAATTACTTTATTAGAGGCCCCTACACTTACTGGTCATTTTATCAGTTCCACTTACCACATGCGAGCACCTTGTAGTTCTACAGTTACAGACTGTAGTCCATCTGTTTCTTTCTTAGACTTTGTTTCTTTTTCATAGGTTATTAGTCCCCTTTACTCTGCGCTCTAATGCACATGAACCTCACAGGACCACCACAGATCAGGTGTGCTTTTTGTGTGGAGGATCGTTATCAGCACTGCAGTGGCACTGACACGTTGGTGGTGGTGGTGGTGGTGTTTTAGTGTGTGTTGTGCTGGTATAAGTGGATCAAACACAGGAGTGCTGCTGGAGTTTCCAAAACACCCCTCACTGCTGGACTGAAAACAAAATATCCAGCAACGAGCATCTTATAGGAAGCATCCAGTGAGGACTGTTGAAGGATTAGAGGATGACTAACACAAACTGTTCAACAAAAAATTAGAGAGCAGATTAAATGGGACTAACAAATTATGCATAGAAACAGATAGACTACAGATTGTAATTGTAAAATACAAAGTACATCTATGTAATGGAACTGATAAAATGGACAATAAGGTAGAAATAATAACATCTACCTAATAAAGTGAGATCAGTGAGTGTATATTCTATACAGTTTCACCCAAACACTAAACAAAACAAAGCTTTACCAGCATGAACCACAAATGAGAGAATCTGTTGGACATGTAGTCATGAATACTGTATCCTAAAGCAATATTTTGGATAAATTGGTGTTTCAAAGGAAAGTAAATGTTTCTGTAAAAAAAATTTTCTGATGATGACCAGCAAAATGTCCACATAAGATAGGGCTTTTGGTGCTCACAATGATGTATAAACTTGCCAAACACACAATCAGATATACACACACGCATGCATGCACGCACACACACATGCGTACACAATAGAAAGTAAAGCTCATCAGCCTTAGAAATTTAAAACATGCCAGCTCTCTGAGTAAACGTGGCATTATGAGAACCATAGACAAGTCCTTATGCACCAGCAAGTTATCCCTCCATATTAAAGATTTATGCCCTTGTTTGTATGTGATATATAGAAGTCTAAAGCAATAAATATTTCAGAAAAGTGGTGTATGGTAGAGAAAAGTTGCAGCCAGCAGCCAAATTCTGAACAATTCCAAGCCATATATAGAGATATGAAGCACAGGCAAACAGTATACAAGGTTGAAAGGATAAATTACTATCCATTGCATTTGTAGTACAAAGTTGTTGTGCTGTAAAAGGTCCTATGTAATAGTTTTACACAAGCAGCAGTGTGAATTCAGAAATATAATTGCTACAAACCTCCCATTTTATCTAGGCTTTGGACCAGCACTGTGTCTGTGCCTTTACACTGGGACACTTACTAACACCTACTGACCTAATGCAAAGGTTTGTGTCAAACAGAGGGGCATAGAATGAGCACACTTAAAAAAATATTAAAACAAAAGCAAGTACTAAAATGAAACTTAAGCTTAAAGTCATATAAAGCAGGCAGAAAAGAATCAAACTGAAAGAATACATGGATGAGTTACAGACAAACCTTCGGGCTCTGCACTCTCTTTGAGGACGGCTTGCTTCAGCGGGCAGCAGAAGATTTCGTGACACTTAGCACGAAAGGGGGAGCCTTTACTCCTTATATCCGCTGAATGGATGGAATCCTGCCGCAACATAATGTACTCCTGGGTACCCGGGGCAGCGTCATCCTGGACTGCGACCGGGCCACAACAAAACGGACGGAGGGTTAGAAAAGGGGAGAGAAATTGCTCAGAGCAACATAAACCAAACTCAACACAAGAAAGGGGAAAATGGAAAAAGGATGAGAAACAAGCAAATAAGATAAACAACAGTATCATAAGCAACAACAGTAACTGTAACAAAAGACAGAGTAGCCTGCTTGGGGAAAGAAGAAGATACACAATAAGGGAGAAGTCATTGAGGTTAATATATAGTAACTCATAAATGAACCCAAATGACAGAAGTAAGGCAATGAAGAAAGGAAGTATATGGCAGCAAAAGCTGAGGGCGAGGGCTCCTTTTATCACTCAAAATGATCCTCACAAATATGGGTATGAACAAGGCAGTGCAGGTGTACACTTTCCCCCCATGCATTTCTTTATTAGCTATTTGTACATTCCCTCATGTTTCACCTTACAAAGGAGATAGCATTTAAATGGGCGGCATGCATCAGCAGTCAAAACAAAGAACGGTGCACATGAGGCTTGAAGAGCATCTCACATGCACATTCAGTGAAAGGCTGTCCATTTTTGTAGAACTTGTCATGCACAAACAGCTGTCATTCCCAAAATGGACTCATGCAGGAATTCCAATTCCAGCAGTCAGTGCCAGAGCCACTAGTGTCAGTGAACTTACGCATATGTGTCAGAGTAATTATTCAATTCTAAAATGTGCTTAGAAGCTAAATACAACACAGTTATTCTTAGTGAAATTCCTAACAGTAGGAAATCAAGACTTTCCATGTAGACTTTTCATGTGGACTTTTTTCACAGACCTTTTTGTAACAATTTCATAAGGGAAATATTTGTAAACTATTGATCTGCAAAGTATATGCCTATAGCCTATGTAGAACGTGTTTATTTATTATTAATACTAAGTGAAAATCCTATGGTATGTTTATGACAGAAATATTTTTATTAATGCAAAATCTAGTTAATTACACGTTCTCCCACATATTTTAGCAGCTATACTTCTGACATTTAATAATTAAAGTAAAAACAGGACATTTTTCACAGTCAGTCAAGGAGGCTAAGCTTTTCCTTTACTAATGCAATACACACTTTTTGCATTTTTTTTACATACATATACAAAAAGTTGTTTGCTCCATAGTGCTTTTTTATACTGATCTTCATTTCAGTCTTTGAATATCTTCTCCTCAGGTTGACTAAATGACAGGTGATATGATATATCTACATTCCAATTTGAGCGGTAACCATGCATTCCATATTGTTTAGATGAAGTTGTGTGAAGACTGCAAAAAATGATTCTGTATTTTATTATATTTCTTAATTTTTTTTTGATTAAATATACGATTGCATTAAATTATACTGTTTTATAATATTTCCTTTATTTATAAGATTTAGGGTGTCTGTCCTCCCAAGGTGTCTTTCTCATTACATTGATGGAGATTTTCATTACCACTGTTGTCACAGACTTGATCAGTTGGAGCTGGGGTACTAGAAAGCTGACCAAAAGCTGACCAAGAGGAAGATTTTAAACATCTCTTCACAGTTTATGAAGGGAATGCGGGGCATACCAGGAGTAGTCAGAAAACTGGCTGTAAACTGAAAAATTGATAGTGCCTATATGTGAGTACATTCCTCCTGACCAATTTGTTATGTGTATTTTTAAGTAATACAACATCAGGGATAGGAGTAAGGTTAACTATAACTCATAAACGTATTATATCAGGCAAACACGTAATAGCATAATTTCACACCTTACAGGATCTAAGTTCCTTCTATATTCAAAGGGATATGTGGATTTAGTAAACACTGGCATTTATAGCAGCTTCTCTCTCCGCTTTGCAAAAAGTTCTTTACCTATAAAACTAGTCTACTCACTTCTCTGAACCTCATAAATGCCCAATTCCAGCCAAGGTTATTAATGGCTGTGTTAACTGCAGGCTCATCTGTTGCAATAAAAATGATATACTGACCCTGCTGGGGCTGTTCTTTATAGCCTGCCATAGAGGTGGAGAATAGCAGTCTTGGCTGTGTTGAAGAGAAGAGCATGGGTGGGGGCAATGGGGAATCTGATGAATAGATGGTTAACTGGAGGTCTGTACATCTCTGTCACCCATCCTTCCCAAAATGAGCTGTCAGCCAAGGCCCTGATGGGCCTGATCTACAGTTTCTGGAGTGGTTATATATGGCCTTGTCCATGATTCTGAAGGCCTCTTGTTATTGGTGATGGTGACACGGGAATTGGGAAATTATTAATTAATTCATTGTTTCATAAATTTTCAAACCTACTTAATCTAGTTAATACTCAACTCAAGGGTCCTCCGGTGCCCACTCTGCAACTCTGGGCGCAAGTCAGGAACAACCCTAGACGGGTCGCCAATCCATCGTAGGGAACACACACAGTCGCGCACAAACTCACTCACACTAAGGACAACTTTAAAGTCATCAATTATCCTAACATGCATGTCTTTAGACTGTGGGAGGAAACCAGCATACCCAGAATAAACCCACAAAGACACAGGGAGAACAAACAGACTCCAAACAGAAAGGACCTAGGCCGCTCTACCCTTGGCTTGAATCCGGAACCTTCTTGCTGTGAAGCAGAGGCGCTACCCACTGAGCCACCATGCTGCCTAGTTTTATTATTTATTATACTTGATATTTTAATGAGTAGTTATCGTCTTAGTGCTCCCCTTGTTGTTTTTTGGTACATGTGTTCATGCATTATTATCAGTCTTATGTTTTTAACAAGATTACCATGGTCAAAATTACGATGAAGTTGACAACAGAGACAAATTAGCTTTTTAACCATGATTATTGGTGACAAATCATCAGGAACTACATATACATTAACCATTATTATAATAGTGTTAGATACAATTTCATAGCTGTGACATGCCCCAATGCATGGCAAGAAATTTTAGAACAGAAGGAACATTTATGCATGGCAAGAAATTTTAGAACAGAAGGAACATTTATATAGGCTTTTGAGATTTTCCTCCTGTTCCCAGTTGCTACAGCTCTGATGATGAGTCTGTGGATTTTTTATGCTAATAATTTAGCTGGCTAAACCTTTTTCTTCTCAGTGCCAAGATCCAAGAGGGCTATATACTGAGGAACTATGTACACACACATCCATGTCGAACAAAAGCATTGGGTTATGCAAATGAAGTGTCTGATCTCTGTGGTGAGTTTAATCTTAAAAGAAGTACAAACAAGCTGTTAGCACTATATGAAAACAAAGCTTTATGAAAGCAATGATCTGGAACGCTTACAGCTAATCTGACCTTACGGTTTGTGGGAGAAAAAGGCCAAATTCACTCATCATCTGTGTCACTAATGCAAGTGCTGTCTGTATTGTTATCCTCTCTTGTGTGCCATCATTGTTAAAATAAATTGACACTTCACATTTGAATACTTGTGAATGCTTGTTTTCCTTTTAACAGGGCCAAGAGGGGTGAAACAATTACAAAAGCTCTCAATCATACTTGTACAATTGTTACAAATATGAGCAAGATTATTATAGTTACTCATTTGAAAAGGCACTTCTGAAGTGACAGTTTGGCTAGTCCTTTCAGGTGAATAGCTCCTAACCAGCGTTAGCAGACATTTTACACAACCACTTATCAGAGTTGAAGCACATCATACACTGCCCCTTAATTATGGCCAATACAAATGGAAACTCAGTTCACATTAGTCTAATAGTCAACTACCTATTTTCACATGAACAGATTACTCAGGGACTACAACTGCTCTTGCATGATGTGTTCAATCTACAATAACAACATGCCCACACACAACAACCTGGAGATTTGTATGTTGAGCAGGAAATTCAGTGTCGGTACAGGAAAGAAAATTTGTTTTGTAGTCTTAATAGCTTTCCAACTTTTAATCTACTTACAATCTAATTTAGTACTTCCCTGAATCTTCTATTATATATTCAAGGGAACAACTGACGCAACAAAAAAATGTGATTTTGCAAGGGTTTCCGAAATTAAATATAAGGGTGATCCTCACAATAGGAGAAGATGAAAAGCCATAAACCTAATAATTTTAAATTCCGCCATGTTACTATATCATGGTCTGAAAAACACACAGTTTCACTGTTTTAATAAGAAATTTGTAATTAAAAAAATCTTTAATAAGGATTACCACTGGGGACTTTGTTTACTTTAAGCTAAAGTTTTTTTTAGAAAGAAATATGATTTTGTATTGTTAAAGTCTGATTAATTCACTACTCTGATAGAAAATGAAGAAAGGCCCAGATCTGGGCCACACTTGATTCTTCCATCGGCCCACATACTGCCCTGCAATGATGATTTACACTGAAGCCAGCTGCCAGTACACAGCCAAAAATGGCAAGCCACATTTGGCCTGAAATGCAAATCATGAACAAATGTTGACTATGATAGACTACATGTGGGCTACAAGCAGAGCAGTCAGGATGACATGATGAATTTTGGCTGAGCTTTATTTTGTTGCCAAATTAGGTATACAGTACACTTTCTGTTGCCATAACTGACCCACAAGTGTCTAAACTGAGCCATATTTGGCCAAAAAGTAACTGATATATGTGGAATACAATTATGAGATAAATACTCAAAGACAACTCAGCTTTCAAATTAATCAGATATCATCTATACTTTATAAAGGCCACAGAAAATGAAAATCATGAAAATACAAGAAATTACTCATACATGCATAAAAAATGGTGACATGGTGGTTTAGGTACTGTAGACCTGGAGGTTCAATCCAATCTGGCATCTCATGTACACATTTTCTACTGATGTTTTTTTGGGATTAGGTAAATTGTATTCCATCTTAATGTTATTTACAGGTTTGCTTACTGATGAGGAGGCAGGCTTATTTTTCATATAAAATATAGCCATTATAATTTGTGGAAATGTGTTATATTTAAGTTGTTTTTAACACATAAAACAAAAATAATTTGGAATGATGTTGCAGATAAGAAAAAAGCAGTTATAATACAGTAAATTAGAGCTGCCATTGTGTACATTTCTTCCTTTACACAGATGAGTACCCCCTTTTCAGACAAAGTGACACGCATTCAGCTTAATGAAGTCTGTGTCATGTCATCTTTAAAAGGCAATCAGTGTCTTTTACAGGAACTTAACAACCAACCAACATTAACTGATTGTTTATAATCTATTTGTAAGGTTACCTAGACTAAAAAGTCTGTAATTTCTTTCTCAGAGAGCTGAAAAAAGTGTTACATGTGGAGACAACATATATAGTCATCTAAGGGCATCGGTGACTGTGACTCTGTCCTGCTAAAGCCTTATTTGCTACTAAATTTGTAATATTCATAGTATAACATGGTGCCTCGTAGACACTAAAAGCCAACAGTGGTGCACAGATCAAGCTGCAGTTACTGATCATGGTGTATAAATTTCACAGATCATGTTTACTGCCATGTATATAATAATCTACGAGATGTAAGATCACAGTAGAACCTATAGTAATTTCTGAACAGCTACACTTCTATTTTACTAATGTTACTAATGTTAATGTCTATTTGGCTAATGTTACTGAGCCCACTGTCAGAACACGGAACAACAATATTGTGCATGACGCGGTTGCAAGGAGAAAGCTACTACTCCCAAAAGAGTCAGGTCAAGTCAAGTTTAATATTTTTCTACAGCATTTTTATAGTGGGGCATTGCCTTAAAGCAGTGAGGCTCAAATCTAGGTTCAAAGCCCAAAACAAGCAAACCAAGTGACTGAAAATAAGAAACTTTACGTCTAGTGAAAGAAACATGCTGCATCCAGCGTAAGAACTCTATTCCATGTGTGAAACAAGTGGCAATAGTATCATGGTTTGGGCCTGTAATTAATTATGAATTATAACAGTCAGGATTTATTATTTATAAAATGTCAGGACAATTATGAAACGTAAGGACATCTGTCTGTGTACAGAATATCAAGAGAATGTGGGTCATGCAGCAAGACAGCAACCCTAAGAACACAAGTCATTCTATTGAAAATGGTTAAGGAAATAAAATGTGTTGGAATCACAATCCTGACCTTAAGCCAAAATAACTGTTGTGGATACAGTTAATGCAAGGTAAAGACAATATCCCAGAGTTGACACTGTTTTGTTTGGAGAAATGGGTTAAGATTTCTACATGCTGATATGCAGTACTGATCAATAGTTACTAGAAACATTTAGAAACATGCAACTAACATTTGACCTCTATTTAACTGAAAACAATATGAACCCAAAATAGTTCATATTTTGTCTGGTCAACTTCATTTCATTTATTACGACAACACATGATTTGGTACAAAACCAGTGTCCAAGAAAGGCTGAGTCTTTGAAGATGGGCATTGGGTTTTTAGGTTGTCAACAAATGAGTGAGAAAATTTGAAAACCAAAACGACTGGAAGAGATTTGCATATTTCTCCCTCTCATTAAATGATTTAAGCATTCAGCCCATAAAGGGCAAGCATGTAAGCCTAAACTAATCTGTTATCTCACAGACAGTACTGCATCAAGAACTGTTATTCAGCAATAGCTGATATAATGACATTGGTAAGGGAATACTTTGGCAAACCTCTATCAATCATTAGATTAAGTGAGTTAACCATGTCCAGAAATGGTGTTGACACAGACAATTTCTGGTGATCACAAAATTAGCACCATAGACCAAGTCCCTATGCCTAAGAGCAATTAAAATTGGAAGCCAACTGCTCTGGTGATACTTTGCGGCAGATACACTCGCCCCTGGATAGTGTACAGACTTCAGTCTGAACTTTTCAAGATAGAGAGATCTATTGGTTATGAAGCTGTCTTCACTGGCAGTTCAAGTAGTGGTGTTTTCAGTGGTCTCAGACAGTCCAGGTGTGCATTCCTGGCACCACAGTATAGGTCCAAGGGGCTACTGGCACCCTTGAAAAGTTCAGACCAAAGGACCCCCTCAGTTCTTTAAAAAGGCTCTCAGAAGCTACTTTTGGGTAGTGTACCTGCAGAATAATTATATGGTGAATAAACCATATTTTATGTCTGTAAATTATTTTACAGACATAAAGAAATCTTTGAGTGCATATATATGCTAGCATGTGTCTGGAGATGCATATAGAATTGCTATTACAGTAATAAGCACCATTGCTCATACAGAAAACTTATGACCCTATATATAGATACAACTTTAAGCTCTCCTCCTGCACCCTCACGTCTCTGACAACAAATGCAAAATTACGTGAGTACAATAATAAGTGATTCTTTTGGAGGTCTCCTCATTTCATAGCTAAAGTAATATGTAATTGTACTACAAATAGAAAGAATATTTTTTTTACGTTATAGATTCTAAAAACGCATTCTTGCTCATTGTAATATCTGTGTTTGCAATACTAAAAGACATTTATATTCCACAAGTTACAAGGCAATATTTGTGCTTATAGTACAAACTACTGTTTGAATTGTTATGTGTTGTTTAATCTGACGTTAACATTCTATGAGCTTGAGACAAACACACCGAGACACAAAGGTACAGAAAATTTTTCTGAGAAGAAAATCCTATTATATATATTGAATGTACTGTACACAAAACACTAGTTTTTAAATAAAACATTTCTTTCTGTTAATTTCATATATCAATGAAGGGATTGAATAGGCTTAGTGAAAATAAAGGTAATGTGAAATGTAACAATATTACATTGCTCACAAAAATTTTAGGATATTTCATTATGGGATATTAAGATTTTAAGAATACCCTAATTTTTGAGAGCAGTATATTTTATTTTAATTGTATTATTATTATTATTACTATTGATTGTTATTATTATTAAAGTATTTTTAAATAAATATTGTTTTTATTCATTAAGTATGCCCCCAGGTACTCCTTTTTTCATTTAAACCTGCCTTACACTTTGGCTGCTGCTTAGGACCTGGTTTGTTGTGAATATACAGTTATGATCATGTTTGCTCCTGCAGTGGTTTGGTTGTATGGTTGTGCCATGGATACATTTTTCACAAATCAGCTGTTTATTTTAAGCTCACAGCAGTTGCTTGCATAGAAAATAATATCATATCTCAACCTGAAGTTAATAAGAAGCCTGTAGTATAACATGGTTGCTCAAGGCGTTGATTTTGATTCCATAGTGCCTTATCACATACAAATCTAACACTCGTTTATAACATAACCAGCTAAGGACAGTCTGATGCTGGGTTATCTGAGTCTGATAATTTAAGTAGGAGGCACGGTTGTGTTGTGATTTAATGCTAATCACTAATTAAAGCTTTCCCTTGCTGACATCCAGGGATCTATACCACATGACTCTAAACGGCTTCCCATCTAAGTCTGAGTCAGACAAATGCATCTGAGCTATGTAGACCTGCTACAAATCACATAAACTCTGTACTAATTACTATGGTCTACTGTTTCAGTAAAGCTCAATACAATCTCGTTTCTACACACATTATTTAAAGCTGACTCACTCTGCTAAAGAAAACAACTGACTTCAAATTCTAACATGGTTCTTGACTCAGCTAAGATATTCTCACAAATGTAATGTGGTAATAATATTCCAGAGGCATTTAAAGCTTAAAATCACTGCTCATCTCAAGAGAAATATGTGAATTCATTAACAAGGGTACTGCTCTGACAAACACACAGAAGCATTGTTATGATCACGCGTGACAATCATTTTATGGACAATAAGGCCAAAGACAAACCAGATTTTTTTCAGAAGAGTATTACGTATTATGTATTATAAATAATGTTGTTGTGAGGAGGAAAAAAATAAACATTGTATGCGAGTATAATATTTAGTGCTTGCTGAATTACGTTAATAATGTAAGTTGATTGTTAAAGTCCAAGCTTTAACATTACTAGATTACTAAATGTTTGAGGCATATATGGCTTATTTTTAAACAGTTATCTGCATATTTATTACATAATATTAGATATCAGCCAATTCAACCTGGCAAAACAGAAAAACAATGTGACAAATGCTCTGAGAATTTTTTGTAAATTTTTGCAAAAAAAAAAGTTGGAATTCCTGCTTCAACCCCTAATTTTTAAGTTGTTTTCTGATACTCTTGGGCTTTTATTAGAGCAGAACTTAAAACAGAGAACGAGCCAGGAGGATAGTTTCTGTTTGTCTACGGGGTGTGCATAGAGAAAGAACTACAAAATTTCTTTATCCAGAGGACACAGTAAACCAGAATCTCTTACATGCATCACAGATAGAAACAGTGCAAGAGCCAAAGTTAAGCTTAAATCAAGACCACTGAGGTCAAAAACAATTGGGCTATTACATAACCCTGCTGGAGCTGCTGTCCTATTGAATCAAGTGTCACCAATGCTCCCTGCTCCCAGCTAAGGCGCAGGACTACCAATACTAGTATACTAATAAATCACAGAGAGCTATATGAATACACTGGGGAAATAAGTGTCAGGGAACTTGTTAGTATGATTAGAACCCTGGAACCAATTTCAACTAATGAAACCAAGCCATATTTAAATTCCTGTAGTGTCATTGATTAAGGGACATTTGTAGAGTTTCTATGTTTCAGAAATAGCTTGTGTGAAACCTGCTGCCATTAACTAATAAAAAAAAACTCTAATTATGCTGAACCGAAAAATACAGTTTTATAGAAAAGGTATGTGGACACCCCAAAATTACATCCAAAATGGGCATTGGTATCTATATTTCATTTTGAATCCCCTAATTTTTGTGACCAGTATATATGCATGTATGTTAAGATTTTTTAAGATTAGTAACGTATGGTGCACTGACAGGTGAGATGCATACGGTTAAAATCGGAGCATGTTTATTTCTTATTCCCTTTTACAAATATTAAATAAATATTATCTTACCAACTTGGTGTAACCAAATATGTTGGCTTTAAAAAGTTACATTTGCTGAATGTTCTAAACTAATTGTAATGCTAATATCTCCTTATAATTTTGAACTCTAATTCATAATTAGGACCCCACCAGTAACCCTGAAGATATATCACACCATTTCCTCATCACCGGCTTTACTTCTCTAGCTTGCTGTTGTGTTTTAGTGTGTTTCAAAAACCTGGTTGTCCAACGGCTCAGTGTAGAATATGTGGTTTAAATTTACTGCAACTTCAACCAAAGAACCAGTTTCTGCACGATTAATCATGAATCACATACAGGCAGAAATAAGATTCATCTGACCCAATCAAATTTTTCCAGTCAGGAAAAGTCCAATCTTTTTTTCTTCGTCATCACTGTAATTGTGCAATTTGTGAGCAGAAGTGAATAATGTCTTTGGACTTTGTGTGCCACTCTGCTCCAGATGTTCATGGTATGAGGTTCCCTGCAGTCTTTTTTTACAAACTAATTGTGAAGGAACTGAATTGACTTAAAGAAGTCATTCTTCTTTGGAAGCAAACCATTTTTATTCAGCCATGAAATACACTTGTGGTCCATGTCCATAAGTTTCATCTTTTGTTTACAAAATCTGACAAGATTATCAAGTAGACTGGGATTTTTCACATTTCATGTAGACCCCTATGACCATATGCATTTGCAAATTCAGCTGGTTTCTTCACACTGCGGTCTTTAGCATGACCAAATGCAATCACTCCTTTATACCAGTGCTTAAGGATTTGCTTTCCCATTTTCTACATGTTGAATTAGATATTCACTGCATTATACAACCTTTTTCATATTCCAATATATGAATCCCTTTTGTCTTTTGTTGCCCTTGCCTCAGCTTTTTTATAAAGTGTTGCAGGCATCAAATTCAAGATGAGTTAGTATTTGAAAAAAAAAAAACAATAAAGCTTTAAAATATCTTGTCTTTGTAATGTGTTCTACTTAATATAGGTTAAAAAAGGATTTGCAAATCAATATATTCTGTTTTTATTTATGTTTTACACAACATCCCAACTTCATTTGGGGTTCTATGAAGATCTGCACTGCTCACCTGGTTAATCCATCTGGCATTCCTTCTGTGTGAGCACTAATATCTATTTTGTACTGAAGTGCTGAGAGATGAAAGCGTGAGCTCTGATATTGTGAAATGTCTGCTGAAAGAGCAGTGGAGCTTTGAAGCACCCAGGTCTTGCCTTTAACACTGCTACTTTAAAGGCTTATTCAAAAGCAGACAATGAATGCTAATGACTAATATGCTTGCTGCTAAACTCCTGCCTTGTCAAATAGCACCAGTTAGTACTCATATTGTTTTTCTTTCTTAACGACATGGCTACAGTGTGAGTAAATAATCAGGACATAGATGTGGGAGATGTGGTGTAAATGAACGAAGAAAACAGCTGCATTGTATCACTGTTACATTTTAAAGCTATGTTCGCTCCAAGGATTTTTCATGTATTTCTCTCTGGCTTTGTCAAAATGACTGGATTTTTTTTTTTTGGACTGTGCCTTTTCTTGCATTATATTGAAATTGATGGTTAATATAGGCAACTGTAGTGACTGACAGGCATGTGCAAAGTCTGGTGACATCAAACTAAGCCCATTATCCTTAACTAAACAGCTCAACTACAAGTAGCCTAGAATGAAGGCATCTACCAACATGTATATAGCAATAATTATAACATAATGATTGTTTTTTTTTTGTTATCCTCTTGTCTGCTGCTGGCCTAGATTTTATTTAGCCAAAAGATACTGGAGGAATTTAAATTGTTCTTCAACAGATGACTGCGATGAGAACCAATGAGTATTAAAGTTTAAATGTTTTGCTTAAAATTCCCAACACTGGAATCCTGACAAAGATGAGATCTGAACTCACAACTCTCCTATTAGTAGGCGGGAGCATTAATGTCACCTCTCTCTAAATGCAGACAATAGCATTTAAATATCAAATATCATGATAACAGATAGACCAACTTTCAATAAATGTGAAAAATTATGGTGGAAAAATGGCTCTGCTAAACATCTCTCAAAAAAGCTGAAACCATTTTAGAATATGCAGTACTAAATCATTCAGAGTAACAATATTTAATATTTTTTGTCTGAATAGGAGCCATTAATTATTAATTTTTATGTCATGCTTTACAAAGCTATAAAGCAATGTCATGTGCAATTTGCTTATTTACTACAAAGTTAAAAATCTGGGTTGACATTCTCTAGGTGTCTTCATAGGGTGTAGTCTTCACCTAAGGAAATCAATTAATACATTTCATTAAAACACTAAAAAAATAGGACTTATTTGAGCACAAGTTTCAGAATTTAATAAGAGTAAGAATAGAATGGTTGTTCAGTCGTTTTCTGACAGCTTGTGAGAGGGCGAAAATTAATGCTACCAACTGCAATCAGTCAACATGTCACAAAAGAATGTGTCATTACTTTTCAGTGATTGTTAAGATTTAAAATAAACATACCAATTTAGAGCTCTCTTAACAACCCCATTGTGTCAGACTCTGCATGCCTTTTAACAGAAATAGGACAGAATGTGTTGTTCTGGACAGAAGCACGCAGTGTTCTTCTAAACTCATAGCTACAAATAAACCCGAGAGGCTTTAGCATAAAACCATTTAGCTTAATACACCTGAATCAAATTGAGAACTAAAGAATGGTGTCTAAACAATGTTGCACAAATAGTTTTATTCTTAACCTAAAAGGAATTTTATGGTGTTCTAGGTTTGGTTTAAAGGACAGAAGGGTTGAGATAATTGTAAGAGAACTCAGGAAACTACAAAAAAAAGCATTTAATGCACAGTTAACCCTAAAAAGAAAACAATTTATTTGACACCTGTCCCAGAGAACACAAGGTGCAGGCATTGTTGCTGTTGTAGCAACAGGTGATGATCCACTGACTAAACTCCCCTCCCACAGACAGAGCCAATAGTGCCCAACCAAACTGAAAGCCTCAGTGAGCACCTGATCAGTTCTATAGTTTGAACGCATTGCACACAGCAAGCATGATATTTGTAAAACAAGCCACCTGATAATATTGACTAATATAGACCAGGGCAAAGACAGATATGTTAGCCAGTTCAATAAGCCAAGATGGGGACAGTGTGTATAAATGTAAACTCCTCCTGGCAAGACCAGAGGCAATGCTTCTGATCCCTGTGTGACAGCAGTAATGGACACCACTGACTCACAGCCCTCCCCATATCGCTCCAGAACGAGTTTTTAGCAATATTTCAGCCTCTGCTGTAAAACCATTTATGAATGAGCACCACTGGTATGGATAATTGTTATATTTAGGTTTCTACTTTTGTTTGTCAAAAAAGAAGCAGTCAACTCATAAAATCTCCAATATAAAATAACTAAGTCTTCATTTCATCTAAAGCCAACAGAACACACGGTGTCTAGATTACTGCAAATGTGCGTTCGATTTTTGTAAAATAAACTGTTTTTATCATAGTGTTAAATAGGAGAATATGGCTCTAGGGGCAGTTGGTTCTATGGGCAGAGAACAAATAAATAAAGCTGATCACTGAGAAGATCTATTTATTTATTCATTGTGAGTACAGTATAATGTCCATTTCCCTCTCCATTATTCCATGGAACTCATTCAGTGTGTGACTAAGAGTCTGAGTGTTATAAGCATATGGCAGAGGATATGAAACAACAGTAGGTAATGTGGGTGATTGATTCATGTTATCAGCATGAACATCCAGCAATCACATCATGCATATGCCATTGTGGCTCTATTCTGTGTGTCCCAGTAGATCAATAACCATTAAGCAGGAACAAATTGTGTCTGTTCAGCATTAATTGCTACATCATCCTCCTACTTGCTGTATCAGCTGAATGCTGAGAGTGTAATCATTAATAGCGGTGCATTATACAATTCGTGTATTTATAGACAAACCCACAAAGGCCTCAACCTCACATCTGTCAACACAATAAGTTGAATTACCACATGGTGGATCATTTATCTTTTAAGAAAGGATTTATGAAAGAAATAATGAGCAGTGAACACATGGGTGGGCTAATTTAAGTATCTTATTACTTCCTTTGACCCTCATTTAAAATATTATTTAGCAATAAACAATGTAATGCATGAAGACTGTCATTTCCAGCAAGATCATTAGATCAAATGCTGATTTGTGCTTTTTTCTTGTGTGACTATTAACCCCCTACTGCTTATAGCTGCTGCTTCCATACTGCAGGGTAGAGAATATGCTCAGTAAGCATTTTGCCTCTAAATTGCCTTGTCTGTCATTGCCATGTCTCTCTCCAAGCAGTCCGGTACATTCAAAACAGCACAGATATTAACAAAAAGTATAAACATTAACTAATGAATACAAATCTTCTGAATTGCTTACTTATTTAAAAACCTCTTAAAAGGCAGCCTTAGTAGAAGTACATTCTTCTGGTATTAAACACTTTTCATTTATCTTTCATTCCTTTTCTTATCAGCTTGAACCTAGTAATGGTCATGGGGAAGTCAGTGCCTAGCCTTCCTTCTTGCCCTGTAGATCCAAACTTTACATAATCAGCCTTATTACTATCAGCCAACAAAACCAACGGTTACTAATGTGAGATCCAACAACAGAGTAATGCATACACACTACAAGATAAGGGGAGATTACTGTTTGCTACTAAACAAGACAGCAAAAATACACACTATTAGGCCAAATAGCAGTCTAGAGAATCAGGTCAATTGCTACATAGGTCTATTAGTGGGTTCACAAAATCTCAAACAACCAAACCGGTTCAGTCCTAAGCTTCTTTCCTTCTTAAAATATTCATGTTATTGTAACAATATACAGTAGAAGCCACAATAAAACTGGGTATCTCTAGTCCAACGAGCCAGCTCCACATCTGGAAAAAGATAAGAAAATGTTCCCGCGATATTTCAAAAAATTCACATTTAATTCATTCATTTACTACAACTGCTTAATCCATTTCAGAACGTAACCAATAGCACAGTGTATAAGGACGGAAAAACCCTGGACAAAGCACTAATTTATCATAGGGAACAAGCAAACCCACACTCATTTACACTAGGGCAGTTAGACACACTGACTCACCTAAATGGAAAATAGCAAAACAATAAATTGCTAAAAGACTGCATTACATTACAAAACACTTTATATGTGGACTACAAACTGCACTGGTGGAATATTTTGTAGACTATGGGCTGGATTCCCAGATAGAAAGAACATACAATGAGGACCACAGGTATTTTAATTTATCTAAGACAAAGCTTAAACTCTTTTCAGGATCTGGCACTGTATTACCTACATTAAAGACATTATATGTGGTAGTGTATAGTGAGTATCCATTATTATAAGCTGACCTTTAGTATGGCTGTCAATTAATTATCATGTCAATCTTAAGTAAGAATTTATATGTATTAATAAAGTGTCGTGGGTAATGCAATTCTTGAGGGGTTTTTTTCTTTCAGAAATAGGGTTGTGTCAGCTATTAGACCTTTGAACATGAATAATTCAGTTAGAATCAGACAAGTGTAATTCAACAGGACTACATGGGCACTCCAGTGGTGCAGCAGTCAAATACGCTTGCCCATTATCACAGATCTGTGTTTCTGTGGTCTGTGTTTGAGCCTCACAGTGCCTCTGGAACAATTGGTTATGTTTGAGGGTGGAAGGTTGGACAAGGATCATCTCCTTTTCACTAGAACAGTGACCCCACTGGTGCTGGGTAGTTTGTTTTTGGTTTTTTTTTAGCATCACATCGGTATTAATGGCTTTTCATGACTTGGCTATAAAAGATGTTAGTCAAACACACTCACACAGGGGCAATTTAGAGTGGCCAATTAACCAGTTAATGTATGACTGTGTATGACTGTGTCAATGTGATTTTAATTGTATAACTTGCTTAATTCTTACATACAAGATCTAAGCTGCCCAAGAAGGTTGAGTGTATTTTTGAGTCTTGTCCTCTCAATGATTCTTCCTTAATTAAGCTTTTAAGGATTTTTTTTTCCTTGCTCAGTTTGGGATTGGCCTTATAAAGTAGAATATAATCTAATTGTAAAGCTGATTGGAGACAATGCTCCATTGTAAAAAGTGCTATAGAAATATAGCTGACTTGAAAACTCCACCCCATCATGCCACATGGATGCATCAAAGTTTATCCATGATCTAGTGTGGATTGACACTTGCTGTATACGTCTGCCAACTGCTGATAAAAGGATGTGATTTTCAGCTGTGAGTTGTACCATTTGCTAGACACTTCCTTAACACTGGACGATGTATTGTCCTTGTTAAAAGACTGGGGAGTAAGAAATGCCACCTTGCTAGGAAAGGCAGGAACATTAGAAAAAACTTTGCCAATAAAAAATTCTAGATCATTTATAAACCAGTAAGGGGAACAGACCCATCTCACTCTCCCATGACTTAGCAATATCAAAGACACTTCTGTATTTCCTATTTTGTTGGATTTTATATAACTAACAAAACAATTTCAAATCATTGAAGTAGAAAAAAACACTCAACATTTATGAGTTCACAGGTTATATAATTGTGATTGTGATTGTGTAATTACTACATTTGCAATAAAACTCCCAAATTCACCAAATTCAATTCAAAAATCATATAATAACACATATTTGGTTATGGTTCTATCTTTGTGCAATCAGAATCACATGATCTGTCACACGATGTTAATATTAATACACATGTTCTGTAATGCCCCTGAGTCTGCAACACTACATGAAGATCAAGTAGCTCTCCAAACTGTTGTGGAGAATTATAGATCAGAGTTGCATTATAAAAAAAATCTAAATCTTTAAATACATAGAAGAAACACAAAAACCATGGCTTAAAGAAGAATACTTAATCACAATTGTACGTTGAAAACAAAAGTTCATGGTGCAGTGTCCTCAAACATATAAAAGAAGATTTTCTGGTCAGATGAGACTAAAATATAACTTTGTGGCTATAACGGGAAGTGCATTGTGTGGTTCCAACCCAACACATCCCATCAGGTTGAGAACACAGTGAAGCATTATGGTGGCAAATTATAGTGGAAGCCATGGAAACTGGTAAAGATTAAAGGAAAGGTAACTGATGCTAAATTCAGGTTCTTTCATTAGCGATGACCCGAAAACTGGTTAAGATTAAAGGAAAGGTAACTGATGCTGAATTCAGGGGTAGTTCTTGGGGAAATATTGTTTTGGTTTGACCAATATTTGAGACTGGAATGAAGGTTCACCTTCCTCTGGTTGTTGACCATTAACATACTGCTAAAGCCACACTGAAGTGATATAAAAAGAAACAAGTTACTGTTTTCGACTGACCTAGACAAACCACAACTGAGAAACTCGTTTCTTACTTGAAGACTACTGTATACCAACACAATCAATCAAAACTGACAGGATGGGGCAGTTTTGCATTGCAGAGGCATACCCCAAGAGACTAGCAAATGTAACTGCTTCATAATATGGCTTTAACAATTATTGGCGTTCACCCAAGAAAATTAAAAATATCTAATTTTAAACCGTAGATTGCAGGAGTGGCTTTGTTCTGATATCCTTGTTTTTAGTGTCTTGGAATAACTAAGAACAGAGCTGAACTTGTATAATAAGTAAGAGGGAGCATTTTATGTCTAGAATTTCACCATGCTCAATGATAAATTATTAAATATATTTTAAAGTACATGTCCTCAAATAGTAGCTAAATCTCAGGCTTGAGTAAGCTGTCACAGATTTTACTGTCAGTATGCTGTTACTTCAAACTTACACTGGATTTAAATCCAAACAAAATTTTAAGATATTGTGAAAAATGGTGCTAGGAAATGTACACCTTAAATGTGTGTGTAGTTCATCATTTGATCTTTACCTTAATTAAAAGTCCACATTTGTAAAAAATATAATCATCCCAAATGTATTTTGAGCTATAAACATATTCATACAATCAGTACATATGTTGGATTTAATCTTTTAATACATCTCATTAGTACAGCAATGTTAAACTGTAATTTACTATCTTATACCTGCTGACCATTGAATACCCAATGCAAAACGTAATATTTTACATAATATTGTACATTCAGATTACAATGGCCTTTAGATTTGGCCAGTGATGGCGTATCACAAAAATCTTGGCACTGCATGTAGCCTCAAGACTAAATTGTGCGCCATACATAGGAAAAGCGCTATAAATTCACAAAACAAAAAGTACAAACCACATTTATACAATCTGTTATTAACTTGGTGTGATTTCTCCATTTATTTCATGCATATGTATTTAAACATTTATCAAATTTAATTGTTTTTGTTTGTTTGTTTACTTTGGGGTGACCTGAAGTAGTTTTCATGCTATTCATTCATGCAATAGTATTTTTACCCAGTTATCACTTGTGTTACTAATGCATGTAAGCCATGTAATAAT
>JAUZST010000506.1:51929-70958 GCA_034779995.1 Parotocinclus haroldoi
ACCTCTTTAGCTCTTTCTGTAACAGAGTGATGACTTTATGCTCCAGTTCCTGGTGAGAAATAAACAGAAACAGATCATCATAAGATACCAGAATAAAATAAAGATACATGACTGTGTATCAGCGTCCTGTGTGGGTACAAGTCAATGAAATTATAAATATAGTATAAAAGTATAAAAATATACATACACCACTTCTATAAATCAGCTCCAACTCAAGGCATGGACTTAAAATAAAATGTGTTTTATTATGTATGATTTTATACATGAATACTCTAACACTAGAGAAACAATATCACTGTACAAACCTTAAATATTGATTTCAGCTGACTTCTCTTAGTGACTGATGATTTCTTATTATGGATTCTGTGATCAAACAAAACAGTATCAGAGACTAAATACCTGTACAACAAATACATCAATAAATACTAGAGATACATCGTTCAATTTGTCGTTTTTCAGCATGATTCATTGATCAGTCTCATATAATCGATTCGGTTACATTTAGACAAAGATACATTACTCTAAAACATGAGATTATACTGACCTCAGATCAGGAGAACAATCTCCATCTTTAAAGTTATGTGGATGATCCATAGACCAGTCACTCTTCATGGACACACAGCTGGGTTCAGGTGAATCTGATCTCTTACCCTGAATCAGACTAAAACACATCAAACCATTCTATAAATATTACACTTCTACATCTTCCTCATCACACACTCTGTGTATTGATCTAATTAGTACTGCTTAATTACTAAACATTTCTCCTTCTCCCAGATCACACTCGTTTCTCACCTTTTATCTTCTACCTGGTGACTTATTTTGGAAGCCATGCCTCCTCCTACAGATTACACACACACACACACACACACACACACACACACACACACACACAGAATAAAGAGTGCTTTTGTGCTAATTAAGTGCTAATGGTCGTGGCCCTGCAGAGAATACTAATTAGAGTTTCCTTTCTCCTGTTGGCCAAGCATGCACTTCAACACAGCCTAATGAGGAGAGGTAGTTTTGTGTACACCCTGCTCTAGGTTAATAGAGTATCCGCACTCAGGCCTCAGAGCTGCATGATGAAGTGGAGGGCGTTTCCTGTGCTTTGGCCTCTTACTTGGCCCTCTTACACTGAACGGACATGCACATACATAGGCATACAGGCAGTCCTATGTATGAATAAGGACTGGTTCCAAGGACTCAAGCATGTGTGGATCCTAAAGTCCCTAGTATAAAATAACCAGTATTGCATACAATCTTTAAAACAAAACTTAGATCCTTCCTTCTACTTTGAATCATCTCCAGATTACACTTAATACAACGTAAAATGTTGTGGTGTCTGCGCATCACGTCTTTCACATTAATTCAGCATAGTGCTAGGTGATTGCAACTAATTGGTTTTCTTTCTTTTTGTAGAAAAAAACTGCAGTCCACAGCTGGTTGAAGCCTACATGTACAGAGAAGTGGCAAATAAGTCTAATGGCTGGAGAAGGAAAGGACATGTTATAAACCTGTTATATAAATTACCCAAGTTGCTTTCCAGCTCAAAATCAAACTAAGACCAAGTGATTGGTGTATGTCAGTCTCATCTGAACATTGTCATGGTCCATTCACAAACAAAACAAATCTATGCAGGCAAGCATGAATTCTGTCCCCGAGAAACAGCTGAATATGACATATTATGTGACACAAAACAGTAGTTATTTACCATAAAAAAAAACAGAATCAGAAAACATTGACAGAGTTGGATAACCTCAGCAAATTCGATGACTTATTTTCCATTAAAAAGTCCTTTTGTGCTAATGTTTTAAACTGCTGTACTAAAACTCGCTGCTGTTAAGCAAAACACATTAAATGCATTAATCATTAAATTCAGCAACCAATTTAAATTCATATATCAGCACATTTTCAATGAAAAGCTCAAGTTCCCAGCATGTCATAGACATTATCATTTAAAACAGCTTGCCACAGAGAAAAATGATGGCAATTGGGGAACATGTCCCCCTTGTTAACTGGGAAGTAAACAGATACAAAGTAAGTGAACATTTTTTTGCATCTGCTCGGAAAAAGTCAACTAAGGGTGTAGGGCCACAAGTGCATGTGCATAAACACAACCTGGGCGCTGGGCGCGAATTACCTGTGCTAGAGATAATGGCATTGCATTGGAGATTACCTTCCTTCCCTTTAAATACGACACATGTGGGTAATCTTGTTCTCCTTCCCAAAAAAAAAACGTCAATGGTTGAAAGGCTGCTTCAGTGCTATCAGGAGCCTCTGGTCCCACCACAGTGATGCGGCAGGCACAGGGCTAGCGTTGACTGTCAAAAACGCACTGTGAGATCTAGTTATAATATAATTGAATTTTCATATCAGAGGAGAGCAGAGTCCCAGCAGACAATAGGACTGCTGAGTCCTCTCTGATACTGGCACAGACCCTTTGCCACGCACATGAAATCAGTATGTTAATGTCCCTGGATTTTCTTTTTTTTAAGGGTACTTGTGCTTTTTGCAATGCACTACCGATGTGGTTTCAAGAAATTGCAACTATTGATAAGAAGGAAGCCAGCAATCCTGTAGACCACCCCCACCACACACACACACACACACACACACACACACACACACACACCTCCACTTTCTATCCGGTCTCACAGCTCGTAGACATCTCTGCACCCCATCCTATACCCCATTATTAAAATTTTAATTTATTTTTTCTAAATCAGAATGACAGCTTGCTTTCTTTTCTTTGCAGTAGATGGGAAATCAAGTTGGTTTAATTACTTTCTGAACTTCTCTGACCCTGCCAGTGTACGCCTTGCACCGGAGAAAATAGACTACCCATGAAGGCCCACTGCAGAGGCAGAAGCACCGTGCATTTTGAATGAAGGGACTTATCAAACTCAGGATTTTCTATAATTTTGTTAGCATTGCACCTCCTATCTCTTTTCGCTTCCCACAAAACCACTTCAGACCCAAAGTGAACTGCCTTTGCACTCTCTTACTAACCTTCATCTTATTGAAATAAGTTGTCTTGTTGGGGAAAAACTTTACCTTTGAATTCAATGTGTGTGTATGCTTATGTCTATTAAAATCCTGTTATGACGCATATGCAGATGGTCCTCTGCAGGGATTAGCAAGGGATAATTATAATTATGATATAATTATATTATAATTCTAATATATTTATAATATAATTATTATTATGATTATGGTTTACAGATTTATGAACACTAACTTGCTTAGGGAGGAAATGACAATACTGTATTTCTAAAATGTACATGAACAAAGTTCTGCACAAAAAAACCTTTCTTTCCTTTTCAGACCTGCAACTTCTTGTGCGTAAGGTGTCAGCCAACCCCTACTGTACATGTTTACATTTTACTTTTACCATCAGCACATACATTTACATTCATGTGTCTTTAATCATCACTAGCAGTGGAATATATCTCAGGGATAAGAGACGGTTACTACAGAGACAGCAGTCCCTAAGATTTGGGTACCCCAGAATGTATGCACTTCTCAAAATAAACTCAGTTTTGTCTCCCTTTCGTCTCATACTAGGCAATATTTGGAGAAACATCTGAGGCAAGTTGATATGGAAATTAAACTCCTGTTCTGAAACATTATTATGGCATTATTCAGCCATTATGCACTAAATTTTTTTCTCACTGTTCTTTGTCCATTTCCATCCATCATCTTACGTTTCAGGTCAGCCGGTGCCCAACCGGCGACTCTGAGTGCAAGGGCAGGAACAACCCTAGAAACAGGGCGAAACGGGGAGCACATGCAGACTCCACATAGAAAGAAGACAGGCCGCCCCACCCTGGGATTGAACCTGGAACCCTCTTACTGTGAGGCTACCGACTGTTTTTTCTATCACTGTTATTTTGTTTAAATATATCCAGATTGATTCATTTTACATTTTCCTAGACTATAATGGGTTGTTGTTTTACTGAAATGCTATAACATAAAATTTGTTTCCCTGATTTTGTTCAGTGTTTATTCACAGTATTTATTCTTTTGTCATTTTTTTTAACTAGCCTAGATTATTAAGCTAATTAAACCTTCACGATCTGCTATTACCATAGTTGGCCATGTACTGTGCATCATTTAAAATGAAGTCAAGTGCATCATTTAAAATGATTAACACAAGTTTGATCTAGATTATGTAGTCTGACATTTGAAACTTTGAAACTTTGTTAGACTAACACAGTGAAGAAATAAAAGTATTTAATGTACAACATTTCACAAATCACCACTTCACACTGCACACTGAATCGCTGAGGACAGTGGCATGAGCGGTGGTTTATTATAATTATTATATATTAAAGGAGCAAGCAAAATCAAAATAATATATCATTGATAAATTATGGCATATTAGAAACCACAATATCCAGGTTCAAATCCCACCTCAACAGCCACTGTTGGGTTCTTAAGCAAGGCCCCTAATTGGACCACCGGTTAATGGGACCAGCCACTTATTCGAACCAAATCCTAAAGTACTGAAACAAATCCTATTATATACATGTAATTTTATTTGCTTATTTGGATCAAAATTCTGCTTAATCGGACCAAAGAGAAAAAGGAATCCACAAGTCTTCACTGCAAAGAGGGTCAGTGAGATATGGGATACGGGAGAATTTATGCTTTTATCAAAGGTCAGGAAATAAGAAAAGTTGTGTTGACAAGAGCAAAACCAGCGGGAGGTGACCACGCCCACCACTTTCTTAATTTTGTTCAAGTGCAGTCCGTCAAGAGAAGGTATCAGATCCCACTGGATAAGTTCTTCAAACGTTGACTGGAATTTAGTAAGAACTTGTTTTTTACAGTATTATGCTTCGCATGCTGAGTATATATACATTGTGTTGTAGATCGTTTAAAAAAACTTGGTTGCAAATTTATTTTTCAATGAAGAAAGCTCATAAGCAACAGTAGTTCTTGTTTGTACGTTCACTATACGTGTAAATCGCACAATAAAAGTTTAATAAACATTTAACATGTTACATAAATTCTAGCACATCCCGTCTTGTAGCAGAGAAGATGTTTGTTTAATCGGACCAGCCGGTTATTAGGACATAAACCATCGCGTCCCGATGTTGTCCCATTAACCGGATTCGACTGTAATTGCTAATTATTGTCAAATATTGATCTATTATGCAAATCTATAAATGTATTAACTCATTCATAAATGCAATACATTTTACACTCAGTGTGTATCAGTACTGACACAGTCTCAATGTTTAAATTGAGGCTCAAGACTTATTTGTTTAGTCAAGCATTCAGACTGTAGTTCTGGTTCCAGTTTTAACCCTTCATATGTTAAAGGTACCACATCATGTCTAATTCATTTCCTCTTTCTACCGAGGTTCTCGCTCCAACGATGACTCTGCTGTGGGAGATGATATCAGACGGAACGACCAGCCATGCTGAAGATGCTCCCTCTCCCATCTCTACATAGACATATTACATGTTTCATTTAAATGTTTTACTATATAATGTTAATTATGTTTATTACCCAAATGACCATGGGTTTCCCTTCTGAGTCTGGTTCCTCTCCAGGTTTCTTCCTCTTAATCTTAGGGAGTTTTTCCTTTCCACTGTCGCCATTTGGCTTGCTCATTAAGGACAATACTCCAATTTGTGACAATTGTTCATGCATCAATGTGAAGCTGCATTGTGACAATATCTATTGTAAAAAGCGCTATACAAATACAATTGAATGTAATTGAATTGAAGTATAAGATACCTGATAAAGTTGGTGTCAATTAATAGCATTTTGCCTCTGACACTTGTAACTTCCACTTGCTTTCTATATGTAAGATGGTACATTTTGATTTGATGGTACATTTTGGGTTTATGGAGCTATGGCTTAGTAGATCAAAGTGTAAAAACTTACTGTGAGATTTCCTTACTGCAGAAGATTACGTTAACATTTTTATTTACAGTCATGCATACAAACAATTATGTGTGCCACATACTTACACACAAACACACAGTGTGTGATGCCCTGCAATAGATTCATTCACATATCATATTAAAATTGATACCTTGTGTTCATTTCTCACCGGATCTAGAAAACCTGGTCAATATAGATATCTACAACTGAAGATGAACCAGCAACATCTAGTAACACAAATATACTGCTCACGAAAATTAAGGGATATTACATTAGTTAAAATTTAAAATTTAGCTAATTTAAATTAAAATTTAAAATATCATGTAATTTTTGTGTATTTTTTTTTTACCTTAGTTGCATTCTACTGACTAAATCTAAGAACAGATTTGTCTTCATTATCCTAACACTTCTAATGTCTATGAAGCTTTAATAGTAAGAGATTTGCTTATTGTAGTTTAAGCACACTCAGGTATTTTTTAAGCATGAGCCAATCATTAGATGTATGTATGTACATATTTAGGCAGTGTCTTTCAGGCTTACTCAGAAAACCAAGGTTACTCAAAAAAACGTGTGTTAGAAAATTCACGTACTGTAATCCCAGCGCCTGTTATACCTTGGCCACTGGTGGGGACACAAGGTGGCCTCAGGCTAACTGTCTGATAATTGAATGAGCGATTATACATGCCATTAATAGACAATGATACAGAGCATGCAGCCATATGTCTGGAATATTAATGAGAGGCTGCAGGGCGGTTGATAAGAAGAAGGCAATACGGGGTTAATCCCCAATAAAGCTTGCACACAACTCACACTGCCATGTGTGGTCACCAGCTTTCCTGACTCTTACACTGCCCTTGGATTTCCGGTGTCTTTCCTGCCACTAGAGAAAAAGGAAATCTGGTTGTTTGAGGATAACCAAACGATGTTCACTAATTCAGCAAATCCAGCATATATAATTACAACTGTAAATCAGTGTTATGTTGATGCATCATTCTTTAGCAACAGAAATAGTTAACATTGAACTATTTATACGTTACATTATAATAGAACTTTATCAAATTACAGTCATGAAAATATTACCATCATTAGCCAAGCATTATATCCAGTCTTCTCTTTAATTGTTCCTACATTTTTGACCTGCAGATTTGATAAAAACACAGTTTGAATACCAACAAGAGGGAAATGCAAAATGACTTAACAGATTAAGTTGGAGGTCAGAAGCTTCAAAGCTGCACGACGAATTTATTTGCTGATTTATTTACCCGTCATTATAATAAATAAGGAATATTTTCATTTTACCTTTCAATAATAGTGCTCAGGGCTGCAAAGTACCTTATCACAGGTTTGTTGGGGAGAGAAATCTCCAGGTCCCCATGGCAACCGTGAAAGCCTTTGGTTTGCTTTTGAGACAGATAATGAACTTCCCTTCTCTTTGTCACTCCTCCACTTCACTATTCTCTTCTGCTTCTCACAATAAAGTCTGTGAGTCATTGAAATTGTTCATCTACTCCATAATTTAAGAGACAACACAGAAACCCAGAGAGAAAAGTTAGCACGCATTCCAGTCCATATAGAGCTCATGGGAGTCGCCCTTTATACTAAATAGACAGATTAGTTACAATAAGCACTGAAAAGATGAAAGCACAAAGTCAATAAACAAGATGTTATTCAGCACTTGTTAGAAGAGACAACCCAGCAATATAACATTCTACAAACTGGACTCTGTTTTAGCTAATAAGCACAAATAACTAGACATATCATGTAGTTTATGATGACATACTTGGTTATGGTGAACCATACTGAATTTTAAAAGTAAAATTGCAACATATTGGTAATATTACAGATACACTATGTTGTGTATTTGTCTGCAAAGTAGAAGTATTTAAATATCATCTATCATAATCGTAATTTTTACATTCCTCTGATTGTGTTAAAATTAGCAGCTTTGTTTTTGCCCAGGAGCCATTATGTAATTCATTTAAATTAATGGTTACAAATAACCTTAACTGTATTCACTCACTTTAAACAACCAGTTAATTTAAAATGTGGCACAATAAACACTCAACTTCTAGCACCAATAATTAATTTTAAAGCAAAGCATCCTGTTTTACCACCAATTTACCGCTGTGAGAGTTATAGGAGGGTTCACATTTGCATTTAAAGTCTCGGCTCTCAGGTATGGCTTTTGCAGGCACTGTCTCTTACCACCAAGCCACCAAATCTGCTGAAATAAGTTTAATATACTACTATGTCAAATTGGTTTGTAGTATCAAGGTACGGGCAGCACAGTGATGCAGTGATTAGCACTCCTGCCTCACAGCTCTGAGATCCCTGGTTTGATCCCGACCCTGTGCTCTACCTGTGTGTGGCACAATAAACATTTAACTTCTTGTGCTTGCATGGGTTATTTTTCTTGGAACTCCGGCTTCTTGCCACTTTACAAAGACATGTGTGTGAGGTTAAGTGGTGTTTCCAAAGCATCCTTAGTCTGTGAATGTGTGTATGATTGGCGTCTTTGGTTGCTCCTGCCTTGTGCCCTGTGACCAGCTCTCTCATGACCCAGACTAGGATGAAGAAGATAAGACAATGAATGAGCAGTAAGGTATGAATTTTAAGCACCGTTCCTCTTGACCTTGATGATAAACCTTATCTATGCTGCAGAAACATACCTATGCATATGCTTTATTTAAAGGTTTTGACATATTTCTTATATAATACAATCATTATTAAAAACATTTTTAAATTGTTGTTGCATAATCGTTTTCTCTGGAGTGATTGCATATTCATTTTCTGTACTTGATGTGGAAACAAATGCCATTCATTAAAATAATTTACTTTGATTTGTCTAAAATATGTTTTAAAAAGCTATAATATTCAACTAGTAATAAGAAAAATCGTCATATTTATGATTTGTAAAAGTGGGGATTTTTGCATGTATTACTTCTTGTCTATATATTGGTTATTGCTATATTAGGTTATTGCCAAACATTGAAGGCCCAGAGTTGTTTGTAAAACAGAACTAAATGCTGCAATGCTCAAGAATATCTTTTGTTCATTGGACCTGACTTCATTGCTGAGCCAGCCATGTGATATAGCCATAGTTTTGATGGACTAATCATAAAGAAGCCATTTTGAATAGGTAAAACTGTCCCAGTTGTGTGTTTTGATATGGTTTCAATCCCAGGGTGGGGCAGCTTTCTGTTCTCTTCCCCGTGTCTGCATGGGTTTACTCCGGGTACTCCGGTTTCCTCCCAAAGACATGCAAGGTTAATTGTTGTCTCTAAATTGTCATTGACTACCCAGCCGTGTAACTGGAAACAGCTGCACGCCGGTCCCAAGCCCAGATAAATGGGGAGGGGTGGAGAAAGCAATGACAAACTACTCCACTATCCTGCTAAAATATTTCATGGATCACATAGATGAAAGACAGAAATGTGTGGAGATCGATGATTCATCAAGTAACCGAGAGTCGGCCGCGACTGTACGGTTAATCCAATTCAATTGTGAATAAATATAAGGTTTGAGATAATGAAACATGTGCAATCAATATCATATTACAATATCATAGTATCATATTGCTCATTAATTCCACACAGTGGTGACACCACTATATTCTGTTGTTTGGTAGCATATGTGTATCAGAGTGGTATGCTGAACCATTCTGTAGTTATAAAAAACTAAGAATAGAATATATCTAAATGACTGCAAAGTGCATTGGGTTCTAAGGGCTGATACCAACTGTTTTGGACTTAACTACAAAACAAAACCAGTTTTTCTTGATGGTTTCACTACTTGTAGTACATGGCAATGCAAGGCATTTACCATAGTTTTAAAAAGGGCTCTATCCCACAAAGTGCTGTTCTGAGCATTATTAAGACATGGAATTTGTATGGCTCCACCAGCATTCTGCCTATATTAGGCCAACCCTACTAAGGGTTTAACTGAATACAGGATATTGATTAGGGAAACTACCAAGAAGTTAATTGCTAATTTAAAGCACTTACAAGATCAGTATGTGCCTGTGAAAATAAACTTAATCTGTACACATATTTGTCCTGCATGGCTAGGTGACATGAAATAAAAAAGTGCCACCATCATGCTTCAGATGTCATGCTGCAAATGTTTTTATGATCATATCAGAACAAGGTTGCTTTTAAATTGGCTCCAGTATAAAGTTGTGTAAAGGCACAAGTAAGATGAATGACACAAATTAATTAATAGCCTTTAACTATTATGTATATATACTTATGTACATATGTACTATAGTGATATACATATGGTCACAGAGATAATAGAAAATAATAGAAAAAAACAGACTTTTTGGATTCAACTCCAAGCACTCGACTTGGCAAAACCCAAAGACAGCCCACAAATCTAAATACACCACACCTACTGTGGAAGAGTACTATGGTGATGCAACATTATGATGTCGGGGTGTTTTTTGCACCGTGGACTAGGCAGTTGCTCAGCACTGAAAGGAAAATAGATGCTGCCAATTCACCCTAATTTTTTTTTTGCTGAACAATGAAAGTATGCAACTGTGTGCGCCAAATTAGTAAAGACATATTCAAAGACACTGATGGCTCTGCCACCTATATAGGTGGCTCATTAAATCAGGGGACCGATCACTTTTTATGACGTCTCTGGCATTTTTACTAATTACCTAAAAGTTTGTAAATAAAGCTGTTTTAACAGGTTTTTGATTTCAGGGTGCAAGATAAAAGAAAACTTTTTCGAAGTGGCGTGATGAATTTCTAAAGGCAAGTGATATTTTTTTTCATAACAAATAAATTAACCTAACTTTCTATTAAATGAGGTCTATATGACGTTTAACAATAAGATGTTACAATTATTAGTTTATGAGTTATGAGATCATGAGTTTTTGTTTTTTTTTGGTAAATTCAAAAGCAAAATTTGTCAAACATATTCTTCGTCACTTTGTGCATGATTTTAACAAATATTGCATGCAAAGTAACTGCAGCAAGCCAAGTTAACAACAATCTAGAGCCATCTGGTGGTAAAATGTTGAATCGGCATGTCCATCCAAGCTCTGCTAAATCTGCAATCTGGTCCATTTTTTAATCTTGTCTCTTCAGTAAGACACAGATGTCCTGAAAAGTTACAACGAAAAACCAAACAAACAATAAATCAAATACAACCTTATCTAAAATATAACTTAGTGGTACAAATGAGTACAGCAAAAGTGGTTTTCATGGAATAAATAAGAAAGCCAAGAGATTCAGTTGTATTGAATTGGAATGTTTTTTTCAGAGTGGTCCACAGAGATGTCTGGACTGATAAATTTGAGGTGCATGGCGGTGATCCTGAGAGGTGTCTTTGAAGATCTGGTGAGAAATACAACAGTGGCAGCATCTACTACCATTAAGCATTGATAGTAATGGTGTAATTGTGCGCAGGGCCTTTTCAGCTGTTGACACTGATGAGCTGCTTTGTGAAAAGTAAATTATTACTTTGGAGTACAGGAAGATACTACAGAAAGGCTTTTCCACAACTTAAAAGTTGTTTTCTAACTATTCACTACTTTTCAACAAGATAATGCTCCTGCTTACACTAAAAAAACACCCAGAAGTGACTTGAGAACTACTCCATCAGGCTCATGTTCGGGCATTTTCAGAGCTCAGACTTGAACCCTATAGAGAATATTTGATCACAAATTAACTTGAAGACATTACTCCGCTACTCCTCAACTGTTTAAAGCGAACGTAAAACGTTGAACGTAAAATCACTGATTCTTTGTTCTTTAAAAAGAGTCCTCAACTTTAAATAAATATTTAAATAAAGCAAAGGGAAGCCTAGTGTCCAAGGTAATGGACTCTGGACCTGATGGTATCTCTTAATTCTTACTCATTTACTGACCAGTTATTCTTTCTAAGACCAATAAAATACTATTTTGCAGTTTGGCACATTTAATATATAATTTGTGTGTGTCTAAATGGTTTCTTGCAGTATACTGACTGACTTTGTCTTTATTCCCTTACAGCAGAATCAAGCCAGATAAAGGTAGCGGAACTGAAACAGTTAAATGAGTGTACAGTTCTCATTCGGTGTTTCACTTTATCTTTTCACATTATCTGAGTTTTCCCACACAACAAAAGCAACACTCAGCAAACGCTTAAAATTGTAGAGATGACAATAAGGCCATCTACTGGCTAATATAAGAACTGCTAAAAAAACGCTAAAAAAAAATCCATCCCCAGAGAAAAACAAAAAAGGTGTCATTAAAGATTGACGATTGAAAAACAAACAAACACAATATCTCAAAATAATGTTCCAACATATAATACTATTTAATTCAGCTTGACAAAAATGTAAATGTTCTTTTTACATTTGTATTTTGAATTCATACAACATGGCAATGCTAAATTATTTATATTTCAATTCTAATTCAAATATACACTAACTAATAAACAATAATCAAATGAGCATCAGATTTGAGAAATTATACATAATTATCACAGTAATTGTCACCTAGAACTTTAATGTCTTACATTAAACAAAATTGGCTTCACATAACACGACATAAACCTTCTTTCCACAATAATTCATATGCAAGTAAAAGATTGTTTTCACAGTTTCTTAATAACTGGCTGGTTTGCATAATAGATCAGGTAACACAGTTATGGTGATGTGTACATGGAAAATTATTTCTATAAATACTGGGGACACTCCAGTTATTTCTTTTTTGTATTTCTCCAATTTCATTTATGTTACTCGCAAAAATTAGGGGATATTTCATGTTGAAATGAAATGAGCTGTGTAATTTGTAAAATAGCATAATGTGTAGCATATGATAAATGATTCATAACATCCCTCAGTACCTTATGGCACCTTTAAGCTACCTTTCCACACTCTGAAAGTAAATACACACAACTTTTTAAAAAGTGCAAAATATACACTTCATTTAAAAAAAACCTTGATTAGTGATAACTTTTTCTTCTAAAAGCGACATTATATATGCCAAAAACATATTGGAAATTTCGATCCATTATAACTGGATTTCCCATATCTTAATGTGCTTATTATAACATTTCATCAAAATGATGATGATCTTATGATGATCTTATAACAAATGTACACCATACAGGGAACCTTGTTTAAACCATCTAGGAACTTTGTTTAAAAACCCATAAGAAAAGCTATTTTTAATAATGTTCATGTGTGCATGCACTGAGAAAATACACATATACATTCAAAGAGAATTATGTAAAACATCTAATTTATATCTACAGTTTATAAAATATATATTTTATACCACAACATAGTTAATATCCATCATCAGTGCAATTTGTAAACAAAGAAACAGTTGGGGAACATACAGTACTGTGCAAACGACTTAGGTCACTATTAGAGTTGATGTTTTAGCAATAGTATAATGACCTTATGTAACGTTGTCAACATTTTGAAATTCTTAAATTTGTTTTAGCATATCTTTAGCCTTTTCATCCTGTTCCCCTGCTGAAAAGTGCTACTGCCAAAAAGACCATTCTTGATCAAGCTTCGCTAGACTGTACATTTTGGGCATCAACTTGGCATCTTGCTGATTCTGCCAGATGCAGTTATTGCTCAAGTGTAATGCAAGGTCACTTAACACTTTATATGCCACTGTAGCCTGTAGACGGTGTTTTTTTCTAACCTAATGGTGGCTTTTACATAGACTACAAAGACTTTTACATAGTACTGTATATAACCTCTAGTTGAAGTAAACTAGAGGTTTTGCCAAATTAATACTATCAACAGAAAATCGAATGCACTCTAGGAGGAACTGACAACAGTGGAAAAAATCCCTCAGCACTCTGAAAAAAAAGACGCATGAAAACAAAAGTGAAAAAAATGCTTCCCTATTCCCCTTCACCCGCTCTTTCATTGAACAGATCCTCTTTGCGTAACAATAAAAACAACGTGGGCGAGAAGGAACGGCCAGGAGAATATGCCCTTACCAGATTAATACTCTGAGAACATATATTGTGTCGACACATTATAGCGGTATAGCGGAAGTTAGTAGTCTGAATGAGATGCTGCCATGGCATTAATGTATAAAATTAACAACTTTCATGGCAAAGAAACATGCATTTGGAGTGCATTCTGCATATAAGCCAAAAATCCTGACTTAAGATTCCTGTGTTTGCCTTCAGAAGATACCAAACATAGATTCTAACTGCAATGTCTATAAAAACCTGCCTGTATATTCCATTGAACACATGCATTACTATATTTGTCAGTTCACCTGACTTGATCCAGGAAATGCAGATCAATACAACACACTTGTTTCTGCCATCCGATGCCACACAGGTGCTTTTTCTAGACAGTAACTCACGTATACCACATCCATGATACTTCAGATTGCAGTAGTAAGAAATTAACCTGTGTGAAACTGAAATGTCTGGCATGGTTTGGGTTTTCAGATGACCCCTGGTGCTTCTCTATTGGTGCCTAATAAATCAAACCGAAATGCTTCCAAGGAACACATTTGAGAGCACACACTAACGTTCTGACTCACTACTGGCAGTGTTTTTATACACCAAGGCAATATCATTATTTTTGTCCGGTGAGGGCTTAAAATATTCAGCTGCAGGATTCCTGTTGAATGCTCTGATTAGTCGGGAGCGATAGTGATCCCCTGCCAGGAAGTAGAGGATTGGATCTAAACAACTGTTGGCACTGGCTAATGGCCGTGTAACTTTGTAGGTGAAATTGACAATGTTGAGGATCCAGCAGTCAGCCTCCAGAACACGGTAGGTATAGTACAGTGTGCGTGTAATGTGGAACGGGACGAAGGAAACAGCGAATACGACCAGCACGATAATGATGAGTTTGATGGACTTCCCCCTAGAATTCTTCTTCCTCTGGCTGGCACTAATCTGTCTGGGACGACAGAGTGTTCGTGCCATCAGACAATAACACACCATTATGATGAGGAAGGGCACACCGAACAGCAAACTCATCACAACTGAGCTATAATTCACGTAATTCTCAAAATCAGCTGGGCTGCTTGTGTCATGACACAGCGTGTCATTATCTCTTTGGCTAATGGTGACAAAAATTAGGTTGGGTACTAAGCATGCAATTACTGCCACCCATACCAGGCCGCAGACCATGTGTGCATAACGGGGTTTGGCTAGAGATAGTGAACGGATTGGGTGACAAACACCCATATAGCGGTGCACGCTGATGCACGTGAGTAAAAGGATGCTACAGTACAGGTTGGTATAAAAAAGGAAACGCACCACCTTGCAAAGAACCACACCGAATGGCCAATGGCTACGATTGGCATAGTAGTAGATGAGCATGGGCAAAGATAGCACGTACAGCGTGTCCGACACTGCTAAATGGAACATGTACACCGTGCTGGCATTCCATGGGCGCATCTTATTCAGGAACATCCAGAGAGCCACAGAGTTGAGCAGCAATCCCAGCACACACACAATTGTGTATGATACAGGCAGCAGGATGTACTTGAAGTCCTCATCAAAGCGGCAGCTGTTGGAGAACTTCTCAGAATCCACTGGCATCAATGTTGTGACCAAAACAGAGACATTTGTTGAGCTTATGTCACTAAGTATTGAGGACATCTTCTGGCTGAAAACAGAATGTAAGCATCAAAAAACATGAAAAGTTACAATTAGTTTGCATTACAACGCAATGCTATTCAGTTTAGCTGATATCATACAGACATGCACACCCACATCTCATGTCCCACACATAAAAGACTCATGCTAAATAAAAGACTCTCTTAACTCCAGACCTTGTGCATGGACACCTCAACAGCCAATTGAGGTTAAGAACAGGAAGTCTGTCATTTGTGTAAGTAAGCAAATAACTACATTACCAGTTGCGTGCTTGCTTGATCGTTAGTTTACATTTGGACAAAACACTGTAGCAACTGGTGATCTGTTTGTGCAAATGGTGTTCATATACCTGTGCCTGTCCTATTTGTTTATTTGTTTAAACAAATAGCATTTCTATTGGCATTGGCGTTACACAATGTTATATCTATGCATAAGGGTATTGCCATATATATATATATACACAGATTGTGCTCATGAGTTTACATACCTTGGCAAAATTTAGAATTTTTCGTCGGTTTTCAGAGAATATGAATGATAATACAAAAACTGTTCTGTTATTCATGGTTAGTGGTTGGATGAAGCCATTTATTTTTGAACAATTATGTTTGCCCTTTTTCACACTCTCGGTCACTTGATGGATCATTGATCTCCACACATTTCTGTCTTTTATCTATGTTATCCATGAAGTATTTTAGTGGAGTAGTTTGCCATTGCTTTCTCCACCCCTCCTCATTTATCCGGGCTTGGGACTGGCGTGCAGCTGTTTCCAGTTACATAGCTGAAGTGTTTTGCATACACAAGCCAAATGACATTTCAGAGACACCAATTAACCTAACACACATGTCTTTGGGCTGTGGAAGGAAACCGGAGTACCAGAAGTAAACCTAACAAGCGAAGTTTTCTTGTGAAAATAATCTTATATTTTATATTACATAAACATACCATGTGTGCATAAACATAAAATGTGTGATGTTTATTTGAATAATACTACAGAAAAATAGGCCACTGCCCCATGTTGGCAATGATTCGTAAAGATAATAAGGACGGCAGCATCAACTAATACATAAACGAACTGGGCATTATCCGACACTATAACATTTTGTTACGTAAATCATTATTTGCATTAACTCCGACCCAGATAGCAAACACATTTGGCCCGAATCTGTGCCACTTACGGCACTGGCAAGTGCTGTGTGGGCCAAATATGGGCCAGAAGTTACAAGCCGGGTTTAACCTGGGTTATGGCAACTATTATGTGGGCCAAACATGGGCCAAATGTTGTAAGCCAGGCTTGACTTGGGTTATGGCAAGTATTTTGTGGGCCAAATGTGGGCCTAAATGTCATAAGCCAGTTCGACTTGGATTATGGCATGCATTACTTGGGTCCGACTTGGGCCCAATGTCATTTGTCGGGTTTGACTTGGGTTATGGCATGTGCTGTCTGGGCCAGACATGGGCCCAATGCCGTGAGTCGGCTTGACTAGGGTTTTGATGTTCGTTGTGTGGGTGAGATAAGAGCTCAATGTTATAAGCTTGGCATCTGTTAGCGCTAGAATAGATGAACTGTACATGGCCTGTGTGCCTATCAAATATAACCTCCTTCCAACATAATGTATTTAAGATGGGTTCTTGTGCACTATGTAAAGGGTGTGTGATTTATGACTGTGCTTTAACCTGACACTATACTATTTATGTTTATTTGTAATAATTTCAGTTACATATGTATTTTTTAAAATACCTTTATTTTCAAGACAGTAGTAGCCCACATCTGTATGTTGGACCAGAAGCGGGCCTGATGTGTACCCAGCCACATTCAAAGTTGTTTTCACAATTTATTTATTTGTAATTATTTTATATTTTTGAATGTACAGTTTACCTTATATGTTCGTCAGATATTATCTTGTGTGACACTGAGTTCCCCAAATCATTTTATGAAATTGCTATTTAATCCTTGCTGTGTGATAGGTAGCTAAATCAAATTAGCTTGATATGATTGTAAGAAACCATACATATTTATCTCCTACATATTATGAGTTTCAAAAATATTACAATTCCGCTGGTAATTGTTATTTAAAGACATATATTATGTATTTGTGTTATTCAATATGGATCTAGTTCTGATAGAGGTTGCAGCCTCAGCGGAGTGATCTACAGTCCCAGATATTTTCGTGTCCATTCACAATTATTTATCCTGAACAACGTTTATAACGTCCATGACTGGACAGCGCGCAACATTTTGGCGGAAGGAGAGAAAAAAAAAACAGAAATAAGTAAGTAAATGTTGTCGTATTTTGTCATATTGTGATAGGTGTAACATCAGAATGGCGTAAATGGGGGGCGGTAATTAAGATGAGGCACCATAGCGAATTTCTGCTGGTAGGTTTAAGCGGGCGGATAATAGAAGCCACTGGGAGAAACGGACTTGGGCGACTGGCTATACTAAAGGTAACATTTAAGTCTTGTATTTTAAAATCTGCACTTTTAAATCGCATGTTCGTGTATTACTCGCTAGACAGCTAGATGTACTAGCTTAGTGATGCGTTTTAATTGGGACATAGCTCAGCTAAGCTAACGGACTTCAGACACAAACGCACAGAAATGCATGTTTGTATGGAGGTTTCCCATTTACAATCAATGAATTTACTTCCTTATGTAATTGCCTTGTTTACTATGTACAGAAAGCTATTTCTGACCTATTTATGGGCATCATTTCTTTTTTGCAGACTTGGAGAAGTGGACTTGCATTGGCAAGACGGACTTGACCCCACTGGTCAAGTGAGAAAACCAGAGTTTTAGGAGAAAACCCACAATGGGAGAACATGCAGACTTCACACAGGTTGAGTGTGGTATAAGGCAATAGAGCCATTCTGCATGTTTCTCCGTGGGAAATGTAATTCACAATGCTAAAAGCAATTTGAGAGTTTGTTATATTTGTGGTATTAATTTGTTTTTAAGGTACTGCCTGTCTAAACAGGCTGACATCAGGGGCCACTGACCATGAAATAGATCAGTGGGTAAAGAGATGGCTCCAGCTCGCTGGTGACCAGGAAGGAGACCGCAGAGCTAGACCGCTACACACACAACACTAAGCAGAAAATGCATTTATGAGATTTTGTTTCAAATTAAACCTGCCCCTTGTTTATACATGTATTGTCCTTTAATCAGCTCCACTTACCCTACAGAAGCACATTGTAATTCCAATATTACAGACTGTAGTCTATCTGTAGTCTGTTTCTCTACATACTTTGTTATTCACCTTTACTTTGTTCTCTAATGGTCAGGATCCCCACAAGAACTCCCACAGATCAGGCACTATGTAGGTGGTGGATCATTCTCAGTTAATGTGTGTTCTGCTGGTATGAGCGAATCAGACACAACAGTACTGTTGGAGATTTTTTACACGCCTTGCTGTCACTGCTGGAAGAAAAAAAATAGTCCACCAGTTTTTGTGGGGGTCCTGACCATTAGAGAACAAAGTAAAGGTGAATAGCAAAGTATGTAGAGAAACAGGTAAACTACAGTCTGTAATAATGTACAGTATAA
>JAUZST010000506.1:89554-103027 GCA_034779995.1 Parotocinclus haroldoi
ATGTATTCAATGTGCCTTTGGTCGTTCAGCTGACTGATGATGAAAAGTACCTGTGGAAGGACCTGACACAGGAAGATTGCTACCGTTTTGCAGTGGAAAATGCTAAAGATATCATCGCATGTGGATTTGACGTCAACAAGACGTTCATCTTCTCAGACATAGACTATATGGGGTAAGGAACGAAAAGTGAAAGAAGGACTTTGTGTATTGATGCTATGATTTGGGAAATATTATAACCAGGGGTTGCTGAGTTTTTTTTACCTTGGTAATGATATGCACCCTGTAGTGCCATATCTTAAGTGAATATGAAAAAGTATTGTAAATACATTGGCTACAGTCATGATGTTGTACATGTAGGCATGTACAGTCCGCTCCCAGTTATTGGCGCCTCTGACATTGATGATTAAAAAGCATAACAAGAATGTCAGATTTAGGTGAATTAGCACAATCACTCAGATAAAATGAGAGAAGCCTAAATTATTTGAAGTCAGTTTTGTCGGAGAAATGAATCAACGTCAAGAAGTAATTATTTTAAGTAGACTGCGTGCCACAGTTAGGTGCCCCTGTATTTAGGATTCTGCAACACCTCCCTTTGCCAATAAAACAGCAGTCAGTCTTCCCCTGTAACATCTTATAAGGTTGAAAATACAGAGCAGGGAATTTAAGACCATTTCCTTTATACAGACTGTAATCCTAATAATATCCACCATTCATTGTAAATGTACAGTTAACAACATCGGGGCGCAGTAAAGCCAGACAAACCTTCACCTTGTTTGAACCAAGTGTTGCCGCGCTCTCAAGACCAAGAGAGAATGAGGAGTTTCTTTCCGACCCTTAATTAAACAATGACCACACCTGGACCATAAATCACTCCTACTACCTCATAGCACCACTGCACTTTACACACACTACGGCCCTCTCATATACATACTACAGTATGTCATTATTGATTTATCATTTTTCTTTACAGCATGAGTCCGTCATTCTATAGAAATGTTCTGAAAATACAGAAGCACGTCACATTTAACCAAGTTAAAGGCATTTTCGGATTCACAGACAGTGACTGCATTGGTAAGTATACCTTAGAAAAATGATTGCTCTAGTATACTTGATTTTCCTTTGTAAAGAGTAAATCTGAGAGCAGAAGGATTTCCCAAATAAGTATATCATTATCTACTAATATAAATTCTGTCCTCATCTAAATTCAATTATCATCTATTAAAGGTGTGATGATTTGTAATTCAACAAAACAAAAAAAGACTTGCAACTTGAATTACTGTCAGTTGCTTGAACTTGGAATCAGACTTGAAAAGACAAGTGTTAAATGGTTTCTATATATATTTATTTCTTTTAACTTTAACACACTGAACAGTTACAACCTAGCTGCACATTCTTCTACATTATAACAGCACACTGCCTGTACTATATTCCATTATTGTATTTGGTATTGCACTGTATGTTTAATCTGATTTATATTTATTCTGTATTTATATAGCTCTTTTTACAACGTAACATTGTCTCAAAGCAGCTTTACAGTATTACATTATCTTAAAAGGCCAATCCCAAGTTGAGCAAGCCTAGGGCGACATTGTATTTTATACGTCAACGCAAACCTAATAGATTGGCAACATTTACATACACTACATAGAAAACAACTGTGGAGACTCATCAATCATAGTATTATTATGTAGTTTGTATTTCATTTTTTGTTACAACACTATTCACTGTTCTGACAACCACTGGATTTTATATCATTAATGTAAAGTTGAGTGTTGATGTTGGACAATAAGCCCTGACTCAATGTTGACTCAATTCCGACTCAATTCCAGTTCATCTCAAAGATATCTGACTGAGTTAGTCAGGGCTTTAAAGTTAGATGATCCATGTAAAGTAAGATGAAAGAACCCTAGGAATTAGATTAATAAGGAAAATGCTATAGTGGTTCTGGCAGTTCAGTATATTACTGGGAAAAAATATTACTTGCCCTAAGGGAGAATGGGATTTCTTTCCTAAAACGCTCTTTTGTCCAAGATAATAAAGATAAAGATAATAAAGATAGTGTAATAATGACATGGCACTATTACAGAACAGTGTATCATATTGACAAGATTTGATAATATTTGTATCTGCTCAAAAGGCATTATACTGTCAAATTTATATGTATCTTAATGTAGTATTGTAATAGTAAGTGGAGGGGCTGTCCCAGAAAAGTAGCATTCTTATTCTTGTACTATCCTAATCACTGTGAGTTGTTTTTAATGATTCCCTCAAGCCAAACCCTGTCAATCCAGACTCTTATGTAATTGTTAGATTGAACCATTGTTGTTACATAACTGATTAACAAATAAACTGCTCACACAATTAGGGATATTAGGGATAATGAAATATCCTCTACTTTTTTTTAGTGGAATATTATCTGCAGATTGGTTTATCAGGTTCGCTGTTAGTGTGGTTCTGCTCAGTTATAGTTTGTAAAGAGGAGATTGCTAATATAAAGAAAATTGATTCGTAACTAACAATCAACCATTTTGACAGGCTTAATTTTGATGAATGCTAGACTCTGCTAGCCACAGTACATAAGGCTTACATAATACAGACAAAGGTCCCCTTTTGTTTTGAAGGACATAGTACTGAGTATGCAGGCCCGTGAATTAATTACCTTCTTCACCTGCCTTGGCATGGAAGCTATACGATTTATCTCTTTGATACTGCTCTTGATAGACCATCATATTTATGGGTTATAAATCTCAGGCTTAACAAGCTCAAGCACGGTTGCTAAACAATGCACTAGTAGAAATGATGGATGTGCTGTGGTGCATGCTCTTGTTTAATTTGCATGTCCGTGTGCCTTCACCAGGGGGCTGTCATTCTCTTTGGATAATGAACAGTACCAACAGTACTTTAGGAGGTTTACTACAAACGTTTATATGCATTAATGTGTAACAAAGAGTTGCGTGTTTTCACGTACATGTTTTATCTAGTAAAACAGCAGATGCCAACAGATGCATATGTTTTTATATTTCATACTTTGGCATAAAATCCAAACGGCACTGATTGGAAAAATTATTTGGCGCAATGCTTTTCTATGACAGCAGAAATGTACGGTAGGTGTGTGTGTCATAAGGGTGTAGTTCAGGGTTTTTTTATACTTAGGCTTTGGAATCATACAGGTTAAGGAGGTAAGTAAGATGGTAAGCATGTGTTAATGAATTATTATGTCTGCTAAAGTGGCTGGGCTATCTACATAATTGCTGTGTAAAACTTCAAAGATTGTATTCCTGTTAAACGGTTGTGACTGTTGAGTCATGCATAGGTAAGGGACGTACAACCCAAATCAGAGAAACCTTAGACCGTAAAGAATATAGATATTAAATAAAATGTAATGCTTTTTTTGCTTTAACTTTTATTTCATTGCAGGGAGTATGAACTCAAGGTGTGTCATGTTTTGTATAATTAACCTTAATTAATTTCTTACAAAACATCCCTTCCTGAATTTCAGGTCTTCAACACATTCCAAAACATTTGGGATAGTAAAACTTACGCAAAAAGGTGTGCAGCAGTATGGGTTCATTGTTGTTACATGTTTCTCTTCAGAATTCTTAACATGTTCTCCATAGGTGGACAGGCCAGGACTGCAGACAGGCTAGTTTAGTACTACTTCTCTAACACCTTTGTAATATGAGCAGCATGTAGTTATGCATTGTCTTGTTGAATAATGTTTCAAGATTGTCATCTCATGTTTGCTCTTAAATCACTGTACCTTTCTGCATTAATGCTGTTATCAGAAAAGTGTAAATGAACATTACCAAGGGCACCGACACTAATGTATACCATGACAGACCCTGGCTTTTGGATAACAGTCTGGTTGGTCGTTTTTGTCTTTGGTCCGGAGTACATGGCATCCATTTATTCCATGAAATATTTCCTCTTATACACAATACACATTTCCACTGTATGAGGTCCATCCCGTTGGATTTTTTTGCACAGTAACAGTGCCAATTGTGAATGTGTAACTTCATATTGTAGTGCTTGACAAAGATTTGCCAAAGCAATCCATTGTCGATGTGTTTTTATCAGCTATTGATCAATGAGCGCTACCTGACGCATTAGAGAGCAACTTTTTTGTATGATTCTTTGAATCATTTAATGATATTATGCAATGTCGACGACAAAATAAGCACATTCTGTCACCTTTCTCAGGCATTTGTTGACAAACTTCAGATCCCCGTCCATCTTTGCTATTTGCAATAAAGCTCTTTGCTATTTAGGTGCAAATTATGAGTTTAACAAGTGGTGTTCTCAAGACACAGTTTGTGGTGTAAAGAATAAAAAGGGAAAAGCTTTGCAGTACTATAGTTTGAGATGTGAATGGATTTGCTATGTGCCTGCTCAGCTTCCTGTTGTTCACACAATACGACTGATATCTTGGACAGATAGTTAAGACAGTCTGGTCTGTTGTATGATAATGGTGTTATTGTAGAGCTTAACACACAAACAGAATCATTGTGGCTCTCTGGCTCAACCAGATGCAGCAGTATGAAATTTAGGCCAAAATTTCTCTGTCCACCATGGTATCTGTTATAGCATAGAGGCCAAAATAAATATCATATAAAATGAAATGAGATAAATAATGCATTTTCTTCTGCCACAACGGGGCACTGTAGAGCTAGACTAGGTTTTGTGGCATTGGTCGTTCACTGGCATATGTCTGCAGGTGCACGCACTGGGACTGAAACAACATGTTCCTTCCTTTGTTTCTCTCTTGGCTCTAGTCCTTGTTCATTTATCCAAGATACAAATATGCACGTGAAATGAAATATAAGTGAGACCTGAAAAAGATGTACGCATATATGACTACATCATTTTTCTTTAGGAAATGTGGTTACATTCATCCACACATCCTAAACGTAATGGTGCCTATGAGATAAGATTTTTAGCATAGCAACACATTGTTCTCTCTGTATCTCCCACTCTTTCATGATCCCTCTCTCCTTATTGGGAAAGATGCTGTGAGTAGGGGAGGGGGGGCTAAAATTGGCACCCCTTAGCAGGAAAGCCCATATATGGAGACTAACAGCCCTGCCGTGTGACGTAGGCATGGCAGGTACATTTTGCACTGCCAAGGAAGGAGAGGTAGAAGGGAGGGCTTTTTATTTCTGCCATTCAGTGCACGTGTGCGTCAAAGTGGGTAGTGGCTTTTTTGTGTGCGAGATCTTCTGTGTCAAGCATGTGCGTCACACTGAGTCAGATAGTGTCTCATCATGAGTGTGCGTCAGTGCTGTTGCTGAGCAGTCCATGCTCCAGGGTAGAAGGAAAGGAAAGAGTTGATGCATGGAATGGAGAGTAAAGGAGAAAGGATGATATCGGGAACGTTTGACAGTGAGCCAGTGGAGGTATAAGGCAAGGTGAATTCAATGGTACAAAGGCTAAATACAGTTATACAGAAGACAGGAACATATTTAAGTGCACTTTAATATAAATGCAATTGTTTTCTGACAGCCAAAGACACTTATCAGCGACACAAAAAGAACACTGATCCACAATGTCCATTTGTCATAGATAGCATATGTCAAGTATGTTTTGTACTAAACAATACAAATGTTTCTGATATGTACAGATCTGCTGTTTGTACAAATATACAAATGTGTACATCCCACCGTACTGAAAACTCAGTACATGCCTTTCTAGAGGTATGTACACCAAATTCATTCTGTATAACAGCACACATACAATATAACATTTTTTTTAACTTATCATGTATATTGTAAGAACATAGGAATCAATCCTTTACTTGACCGTAGACAACTCTACGTTAGCATGTCGACAGCATGGAAATTGAATCATTCTCAACCCATGTCGACTAGTGACTGGATAGAAAGAGAACCCCATCCCTGTTGTCCAAAACAAAGCTTTACATGTTTTTAATGCCTTTGAAAATTGAACTGGCTATTGACATGTTCATGTGGAGCACACCACACCGCACACAGTTAAAATGTCACTGTGGTATAAAGATGCTGCCTGGCTGAGTTTAGAAAGCATTGGTCGTGCCACGCACACAAGAGCAACAACAGATTGCAAGCAGTACAAATATTGGTGCTGCAAAAGTGCAGTTCAGTACATTTGCTGATAATCCTGCCCATGGAAATGACCGACTAAGGAGCCACTAAACACTGGCCCATCATGTATCAGTCCTGTGGAGCATGTGCAGTCTGTTGCTTGTGTGAGCTGGTATTTTCTTCTGCAGTGATGTGTCCACTGGACTGGTTAAGAGGAGCTGCAGATCTTAACTTGCACAGAACCTTGGTGATGTTCACAGATTAAAGAAAGATTTGAACAGCACACTGATACATCCCGACGGTAACAAGAAATCCACAAACCCAAAGCCCAATGTTTCAGGTATTTTACCTTTCAATTTGCTCTTTGCATTATTATTTGCAAATGAGCATGACATCATAAGAGTAGAAGATAACTAAAAGACATAGTTAGTGTTTAAATGAAGACTATAACTAAAGGAATTTCAAATTGCTGTTCAATAGCTTGGATCACTGGGCTTTGTGTATGTGTCATGCTGTTAAAAAAAGCATTCCTGTAAGCTGGCATTTCGTTATTTTAAGATATGAAGGTAACATTTTTCTTGTATTTTGAATTTACATCTTCAGAGTATTTTCACTACAAGTGAATACAAATGCAAGTCTGTAAGTTGAGTTGCGCTTGCAGAGTCAGAGATATTATGTCTCTGGAAGAAGCTCATTACAGCAGAGACAGAAACTGACCTTCAAGTGCTTTCACAACTTAGCCAACACAGCTAGTGTGTTACGTCGTTACCAAGATGTCGCACCATTAGTGACTTATAAATTCATGGAGAAATACATGAACAAAATATGACTTGACTCTTTTCTCATATGATGAATATGAGGAAATTGAACTCTTTTGTGTTTATATACATTATGTATATATAATTATACATTTCTAATAATCTTCACTTTTTTAGTAAAAGTAGCTCCATGAAATATGACAATATGCCATACTTAATGAAGTAAGTCACAGACTTATTTTAGAACGGAGGATCACTTCCACTCCCATCTGAAAAACAAAGAGAAAAACACACAAGGAGAGACAGATTAATGATTTGCATTTTTATATTAGTTTGAAGAAAAGCAAATAATTTAAGAGCTACTCTTACCTTTGTGGAAGCATTGTTGCGGCAAGTGACTTTGGAGTTGATACAACTCAGGTTGTTGCCCCTGGCCAGGGGCTATCGAGGCACCTGCCCCAAACATGGGTTCCAGGACGGCCAGCTCCTCGAGGAGGGACTGGGCGCAGGGCAGGCCTGGCGATGCGGGGCTGGCGGGTGTGGAGACAGGCACCGGAGATCCAGGCGAGGCTGTCAACTGCAGCAGTGGAGATTCTGGCATACTGGTAGGAAGTGGCGATGATGCAGCCTCTGTCTCCATGGCAACTTCGCCTGCCGCCTTCACATCCACCATGTCGCCCAGGATGACTGACGACACTGTGGCCCCGCACCCGGCCGTGTGGTTACATTGCGCCGATTGGACGCTACAGAAGTGGCCAGCACTCACAGCAGAGACCCTGTCAAAGTGCAGGGGTGGATGCCAGCACTCAGGAGTTGGGGGGGAAGAAGGAGGACTGGAAGGAGAGGAAGGGCAGGAAGAGTGTGTTGGAGATGAAAGATCTTGGAAGATGGTCTCTAAGACACTCTCTTCAAACAGAGAGTCATCGTCAGGGAAGATGGGTAGGTCCAGACCTTTCCAGAATTTGGCAGGATGCATTTCTCCCAGAAGTGTGACTGTCTCAAGCCCTTCTGAGTCTAATGTTGGATATGATGAGGGTAACAGCTTGGAGAGCAAGGGGTCCAGATAGAATCCCTCAGCCAATGTGCTTATGTGATGGGCTAAAATGGAGATGTCAGTCGTTTCTTTTTCTCTATCTTGCTCTAGTGAGAAGAAAGACAGCATTGGCTGTTTTCCAGGTGAGGCTTCGGGCGTGAGCAGGCCTTCAGGTGGATAGGAAAGTGGTCCATGTGGGACATCAACATAAAGAGGGCCACGGACCTCAGGCAGAGTCATAACAGTGCAATCCCCATCACCTGGACTATCTGGGGTTGGTGGGAGCTTCTCATATAGGGAACCATTGCAAGGATCCACAGGGAAGAGAATTTCTGTGGACAGAGCTGGCAAGGTGAGAGGCACCTGGTTGGACAGGGTGGTGGTTGGAGCAGCAGGGCTGCTTTGAGGATCTGAGGGGGCAGATGGAGAAAGAGAGGGTGCAGATGTAGTTGTGACTGTGGTAGTTGGGGCAAGTGGTGGTGGTGTTGTGGCACCAGTAGGATCAAAGCTAAATAGGGGTTCTCCAAAGGGGAAACTACTGCTTCCTAACTGTGGTGTATATGGAGGAGTACACACAAATTCCTTAGTCTGCTGGCTTTGTGATGTAGGCACTGGTGGTAAAGGTAGGGGGAGTGCAGGTAGTGGAGGATCGACCTGAAATGCAGGAGGCAGGAGAATGTTCTGAGTGAGGAAGTCCAACTCGGACACTGTAGCAACAGTGCCAGGGGATGATGATGCTGAAAGCCTTTCCACTTCTTCACTGGGTGGTTGCTGGAATAATGTCTCTTCTTCCAGAGATGAGAGACTGGAACGTTGCCCACTCTCCAGTGTCAGGGGTCCCATGGAGGAGCTTGTACCTTGTTCCTCCATAGAACTAGTGCTGCACACTGTCATGCTAAAGTCAAATGATTGAGCTGAGAGACCACTGCTCCCAGGTGTGAACACTTGATCAGGACTGGAAAGTGTATCAGGACTCTGCAAGCTCAGAGATTCTTGTTGAGAGGTGCTTGTGCTCAGCACCACAGAGAGCTGGGTCTCCTCAGAGCTCAGTTGTTGTCTCACCACCCAGGCCTCTGACTCACTACAACGTGGAGAAAAAAGAAACACATTAAAGACATTTAGACCTTCTAATAGTTTGCAGCATAATTTATGCATATATTTCTCAGACTTAATCTTTACCTAAGAATATAATTGTTGCTGCTGATAAGATTTTCTCCACTCTCCAGCTGCAGAACCATGTAAAGCCATACCCATGAGTGGTCACCTGCTTCAACACGAACTACCATTTCAGCTCTTCCTTCTCCACCTTCTCGCACTGTGTGGAAAAAGTGAAAAAATAATTAATGACATATTCCACCCAGCATGAAATTGTGAGTCAAACATGTACTGTGGGTAGTTGCTTGAAGAGAGTATTAATGCAATCAGTAACAGACACAGGGGAGGTGACACTTACACAAACTGCGGTGTTGAGCTGAAGCATGTGTAAGGTCCTGTGGATGGAGGAGGCTGTACCAGGAACGAGAGCGAAGAGTCTCTACATCCATACCCAGATAAACACTCACACTGCAAGGGATACATACTACTAGTGAGAAATTGTAACCAATTTACATTGTATCATTTAATCATAGAAAGCAAATTATTACATATCAATAAGACATTTGGCCTTACCTGTCTTGAGCATTCAGCAGTCTCATGTCATGACCATGTTGTGAGCGGAAACACACAATGAGAAAACTGCTCTCCAAACACTGAGTCAAAGATTGCTCAGTGGAAGTACCAGGCCGAGATGGGTGGGGGTCCAATGGTGCACACAAACACACCCACACTAGATTGGAGGTCCAATATGATCCTGGGGAAGTGGGTCCAGCTGGTGGTGATAGGCAGTGAGCCCGAATTAACACAAGCTTATTTCCAGTACTCTGCCTGCGCACTGATTTGGAGGTGTTAAAACGGCAGCGGAACAACTGGTCTATCAAAATGAAAGAAAGAAAAGGTTTCACAGTTTATTTCTCTGCATATGCTTGAGTCACACTCATCTTAATAAAAGAGCATATTCGTAGATATCTTACCAGTGTCAGGTGAAACTGGAGGCACCAGGTTACTCCTCATAATAATGTGATCTGTAGGGTCTATTATGTCGTATATACTGTCTCCTTGCGCAACCAAATCCACCTGAAAATTCGACCAGAAGATTTAGTAATAATACCATCCACTAGCGAACGTGTTATAAAATAAGAGGTTACATAGAGTAGCAACATCTGCCATGTGTCTGATAAACTTACCATTGAGTGTCCAAGATGTTCAGAGACGCTGTCTGACAAATAAAGTAGCTTTCCCTCTGCGGTCAGCAACATCAGGAAGCCAGGCATCGTGTGCACCAGCTCTGAGAGCTCATGAAATGAGAGGAATCCTGCGCTTTCGTCAACACCACTTGCTGCAGCTGCCTCTGAAGGAATTGGCGTTAAGACATGATGGTGTTACACACGCGTTCATCAAATGTGCACAAAACAATACAGTTCATTGCAGCAGAAAGGTGCGTTTTCTAGTCTACTGGACAGCAGCCATGCATTTCAGCACCGAGGACAGCGCCTTAAAACGCTAGAATGCTGTTGGAAATGGTTCTTAGTTTGTCAGAGCCATATATTTCACAAATAGTTATAGTTGTGGTAAGAGGTTAACTGATTTTAATTTAGGAAAAAAAAATCACAGATACACCTGTTGCCATAACCCACGCTATGAGCAGAGCTTAGATAGCTACACATAATCCCAACCCAAAGCATTTCAGTCCATACTTGAAAATCTTAAGGTTACTAAGCATATTAAAACGATGTACAGCTCATCAATTAAATTGAATTGATATTTACCTTGACAGAAGAAGACGGATTTTCTTGTGTATATACATGCCAGAGACATGATGTGCAGATAGGAAAGGCGAGCCTTGTCTCCGTCGGAGATGGGCAACAAGTCTCTCAGGTTCCTTATCTCTGTGTTTATCTGGTCTCTTCGAGCTTTGGAAGCTCCTTTGGTTGAACGATACATCGTGGCTGACGTTGGCCAGGAAGTTGTACGGTAACTCGCTGAAGTTTGTGTTGACTGCGGCTTGCTTAGAGGAAAGCAGGCTGTCTTTCCTTGGAGGCGATCGGAGATTTAAACTCTGCTTCGGTATGCTCACATGTCCGGCTTCTCCTCTTCGGTTCCCCTGCGGACCGGAGGGTGGTTGGATTCCTCCTCCGGCTCGGAGTGTCGGTCGATTCGGCAGCTGGTAAAGCCGTCTTTCTCCCAGATGTCAGGAGCCCGTAAATCTGGTGGAATCGCTCTGATCGCTGGTAACTTATATAGGCTGGTGAAGGGGTGCTCCCAATGCGACAACGCCGACGTAAGAAAAGGGGGTGCAAGGGGGGTAGCACGGACAGGTGGGGAGGGGGAATTGATTTGCCTCATATCAATGTTTGCAGCGATGAAACTCTCTCCTGTCACCCCTCCCAACCCTTCCACTCTTGACTCTGACTCCGCTCCAACGTCAGCATCGCATCTCCCCGCTGATGACGTACACTTGAAATCGGGAGCCCCGGCGACGCAAAAAGCCCGATTTGGACAAAACCGAGCGCTGGGCGGAGTCAGCGTGTGAAACGTAGACGGAGTCACCGAGCATCTCTGTGCAGAAGGAGGGAGGGAGGGAGGGAGAGATGGGGGGGGGCTCCTTTGCCTCAGGATTCATTGAGATGGTCTACAGACGTCCCGCTGCACTACTGCCAAACTGCCAAGTGATTCTGGTCATGTGTTACTATTTGTCATCGTTGCATTTTCATAGATGTCTGAAGATGTGCCCCGATAATACATGCAGCTCGTTGCGTGCTATCTGCAGACTCCTGTCGTTTTTACTGCAGCTATCACATTTCTCCAGTGCCACGACTCATAATAACAGGTGAGCCATTTGTAGGACAAAGAGACGGAATTTGCTAATGTGCAATGAACAGTTCTGGGAATGAAAAACGAAGTCTTTGATTAAACTGATATCGCATCTCGTTGAATCAGGCGACTACACTAAGACGCGAATACTTTATGACCATAACGATGAGTGCACTTTATTGTGTTGCATGAACCATTGCTGTGAGTGAAGGAAAGGGAAAATACTGTAGATGAACTGAGTCTTCACCAGTGTGAAGTTTACTGGTGTGCCCAAAATAGCAAGTAGCCACAAGTGCACTCCAGATGCGACATGCGTTCTTTGTGCAGCACGAGATTGTAACGTATCCTTCTTGATCATCGTTATGCAAATGCTATCGTAGGGCAAAGACTATCACTTGAAATATATCCGACATTTAAAATAGGGAACAATTACTAGTCACCCTCTCCACCTTTCTGTGCACTGACTTAGTAGATGTGTCCTTTTATGTACGTTTCTTAGCTCTGGCCTTCACAGTTGTCGCCCGGAATACCTGATTAGCCTGCGAGTGAGTCAGCATCAGATTTGTGTAAAGGGCAAAACAACGATGCTGCCACTCGATTTGAATAGATTTCACTTTCAGCAGCAGGCTCCTTTCGTTGAGTCTATATTTGGCATGTCCAAGTGACTCAGTTGTCTTTTCGCTATAAGCTACTTTAAACACCTGGTGGGGTAAGAAAAAGTTACGTGGAAGTAAGTGAAAATCATTGCGACTATATATGTAGGGAAGTATCTTCCTTAACAAATATATCAATTTATCACTTTATTAGGTACACCTCCCTGTTTCTACACTCGATGATCAATTTATTATTTCCACTTACCATATAGATGCACTTTTTATTACTATAATTACAGACTATGTTCCATCTGTTTCTCTATATACTTTATTAGTCCGCTTTACTCTATTCTCTAATGGACAAACTCTCACAGGTCAAGCACAGGTCAGGTACTATTTGGTTGGTAGATCATTCCCAGCATTGCAGTGACAATGATGTGATGCTGTGTTAGTTAAAAGTGAATCAGACACAGCCGTGTTGCTGATATTCGTCCACCAACCAAAACTATCCAGCTACCAACATCCTGTGGTAAAGAACTGGAGGATGGCTAACACAAACTGTGCAATATTAGATACTGTCTCTGACTTTACATCTACAAGGTGAAGCAATGTGATAGATGTGTCTAATGCAGTGCTCATTGGGTGAGTGCAGTGTTTAAAACCTCCAGCACTGCTGTGTCTGATCCACTCATACCAGCATAACACACACTAACACACCAACACCACATTAGTGATACTGAAGTTCTGAGAATGATCCACCACAAGAATAGGACCTGATCTGTGCTGGTCATGTGGGGCTCCAAGGGATTAGAGAACACCAAGCAGATGGTGTACAGTCTGCAATTATAGAACCACAAAGTGCTTCAATATGGTAAGTGGTCCTATTAAAATAAACAATTATAGCTGTTGTTTCTACTCAATGTGTAGGATATGACGTGCTGTAAGCTCGATAGTGATGTATGGCATGTTAAATAAAGAGAACGTTTGATTGCGTCAGCGAGTTGCTTGATTATTCAACAGTTAAAAACACTACAATAGTGTATTTATTCAGTGGATGAATACTCACCAAAAACGAGAAGTAAGACTAGAGCATCGACCGCCTGAGTCGCTACTTGCTAACATGA
>JAUZST010000507.1:0-32473 GCA_034779995.1 Parotocinclus haroldoi
ATGCGTGTATATTTAGTTTATTTAAATTAATTCTATATAGGGACTCTGCCTTTTAATTTGGTTATTCTATTGTGCAGCACTTTGGTTGATACTCGCTGTCTTTAGAAATGTGCTATATAAATAAAGTTGTCTTGTCTTGTCTTGTCTTGTCTTGTCTTGTCTTGTCTTGTGTATGTGCATATTTTTAAATGAGACACAGCATGGTAGAATGACTATCTGCTCAAAGGATATAGCTTGTGTCTCCATCCCTTTATAGTATGTGATCTAATTCATTGGAGGATGGATATCCTATCTAAGAGCTATGTTGGAAATCATTCCCCACTACCCTACGAGTATGACTCAAACAGTGCTGGCACAAATCCCTTCACCACCTTAAGAGAACATGCATCTGAGTCAATTAAGAAACTATAAACTTTATAATAGCTCTGTATTTTTGTGTCTATGTTTAGTGTTTTCCTAGCACACCAGTTCCAGGTCTTTGTTTTCACAGTACCCTTGCTCTTCATTGGTATGCACTGTCCTTGATAGCTTTATCTTCTAGCTTCATGCATATAGTTCCAGCTCTTAGTTATTGTATATTAGTAAGTTAGTAAGAGTTAGTAATTTGTGTGTGTTTGTGCTTATTAGTCTCTGCATGTGTTTTGGCTTATGATTGTTTAAAAATCATTTGCCATGTTTTCCATTCCAGCACTGTCTTATTATTTCAATAAAGAGGACACACTTACAATGCTGAAAACAACCTATCTGCATGTTCATGCCTGAGCATCCCTTTAGTATTGGGTATTATATTTGTCTTATGCATGGATACAGAAAAACAACATTGAAAGTACAACCCATAGGGACCAGTGATAGACCAATAAAAGAGATTTAGTGTTTGCTAATTAGGAACCATATTGTAGAAACTATTATGTCCCATGTAATCTGTTTGATAAGGATTACTGCTGTATTTAGGATCTCATTTTAAAGTATTGTTGTTATGGACTATTGTTGTTAAGGATTTCATAATTTCATAATCATAATTCCAGATGGGAGAAATAAGATAATAAGCTAATCCTTACAAAGATATGGCTCTAATTCTATTAAAATTGAGACAACCAGCCCTGCCATATCTTCAAATTATTATGTTTTTACTTAGATGTTCCAAGTACCAACAAATATTGCAAAGAATTATAGTTAAACTACACTACACACATTCAAAACTATACAGCATTTAACCTTTTTGAGTCTTCGTACACCCAAGGTTTCTTCCTTATAATGTTTAGGGAAGTTTTCCTCCCTACTGTTTCCCAAGGCTTGCTCAATTAAGGATTGGCCATAGAAGTTAATTGAATACTGTAAAGCTGCTTTGAGACAATGCTCCAATGTAAAAAGCACTATATAAATACTGTCTTGAGTAATCCAGGACTACCCAGGGAAACCTACAGAGGCACAGGACATCTAGACAGTTGAACATTGGTCCTGTAACAAAACCATGGATTTCTGGAGGTGTTGGGAGACAGCACAAACCACTCACTGTGGTCACTGTGTCACTGGTCACTGTGTCACTGTGCTGCCTGGTTTTAGAGTCTTAAAATTCAAGAAATTGTGGGGTAACCTTCAGGCACTTACTTTTCTGACAATTACCATCACTAGTAAATCCCATACATTTTATTGACTTGTTCTTTTAAGCAGAGTTACAGTTGTGTCATATTTCAGGTTTTTTTTGTAATAACACAAACTTCATAAATGCTAGAGCTTCCTTATATGAGGCACTGTGTTTGCATTGTTTTACTGACGCATTTTATCAAACATCTTAATGTACAGTACCACCATGCTTGTGATTAGCTATGAGAATTGTGAAAGAAGAACAGTTCCTCATAATGAATTAGTTTTATTTTGACTCTACACATACTGTAGGGAATTAGGCAGTTTGAAATATTATTATTTTAAAAAAATGTACCCACATTTTAGTGAGAATTTGAAAATAACCTTTTTGGTTCAGCTGAAATCAGAAACATATTTAATTATTGAATAAATATTAATCCTAATCTGTGGCAAAAAGTAGACTTATACACTCTGGTCCAAGGCGGGGGTAACAAAATGTTTTACAAGGCCTAGGATAAATGGAACCAAATACATCTGTCAATTTGTGTTTGGCCAAAATTTCCGTATCACTGCATTACTAGTTAGTTAATACTGAAAAGCTTATTTATGAACATGCTATTGTGTTATACTATTAAGTTATTCTGAATTTAGTTATTCTAAACATAGGATATATGATAGAAACTGTGTCTGAAAATGTGTTACACTACACAATAAAAATAAGTAATACAGTTAAATGTTATGTTAGTTCTGCCTTCCTGTCTCTCTGTTAAGGTCACAACTAGCCTGAGATGTGCTTGTGGTTCTTGAATGTAATTGTTGTTGACATGCTGCTTCCCTGTGATATAGCTTGGAGGTGTTGGTGCCTTGTCACCATCATCTTTTCTCTGCTCATATATAATGTTAGACTCACAGTGAGTGCTGTGAGGTGGAGTGTCCACCCAGGCATGGAATGCATTGGTGTTTTAATTTAATATGCATCCTTATTCATAATTTTTACAAGATTACCCTTCATCATGGTGATATACAGGCTTAAGAAAGTGAATCAAGCCATGAAATTATTCATCAAAAGGAACTAATATAAAATAAATATTTATTCATAAATCACACATTATTATAAGTGAACTGTCACATGTAATAGCTGACTAGATAAACGCTAACTTACACTAAGCATTAATCACTAGTTTTAGAAGTAACTTGCAATTCCTACTTTAACTGAGTCAGTTACTTTCTTGTTATGCTTCTGTAATGTGGATTTAGATTTCACCTTACAAGTGATTAGTGCTGGGCAGTATACCAGTTTATATTATATTTTTATGAAACAACAGCTGTAACACTTCAATAGGCAAAAAATGTAGAATATTGATTGCCATTAGAAGCACTGTGGAACTCTGTGTTGTATGGTATTGTTGAACTGCATGCTTGGTACAGCTTTCTAGCTAGTCAGGTAGTATATTATGCACCACAGCATAGTCTAGCCTAGCCTAGCATCGCAGTATGATAACTTCTGGCAGAGGCCCCATCAGATGAAAGTGCAGGATGGAAGATAAAGAAGTTGAAACCGGAGAAGCAATATATAATCCTTGTTTGAAGTTTGGAGGTGTTTTGGTTTAAAAATGAGACGTGAAGCAAAAGACTATGTACTGCAAAGTTTGCTGAGTTGCTGTTGGTAACAACATTCCATTATCTCAGCCGAAAACATGTTGGGAGAACAAGTGTGTGAAACAGTAAAGCTTTACTAAAGCAGTAGCTATGACAATCCAATTGAGAAAGACAGGTTCAATGACTAAAACACTGGAACACTGATATGTCTTACCGGGGTGAAAATACTTCTATTTAAATACTTAATCTATTTAACTTTTAATATTTTAAAGATTTGCAGAATAAAACTGTTTATATTCAGCATTTGACATTTATGTCATTTAGCAGACACCCTTATCCAGAGTGACTTACAATTAATACAGTCTTACAATCCAAGCAATTGTGGGTTAAGGGCCTTGCCCAGGGATTTGAACACTGGTAAAATCTAAACCCTGTAGCAGACAAAGCATTATTTACATTATAGATATAGACCAGAAGGTCCAGGGTTCAAATCCTATCTCTGTCAAGCTACCACAAATGGGTCCCTGAGCAAGACCCTTAACCCACAATTGCTTGGATTGTAGGACTGTATGAACTGTAAGTCACTCTGGACAACAAATAATATACATTTTTTAGTTTAATTTTAATTTTTACTTTATAAATGGTATTAAAAGAAGAATTTTGGCTAATGGTATAAATTAGATAATAGATAAAAATAACTTCTCACCAAAAATGCTATTATCTACAGTTAGGGCATTATATAAAATGTACCAACTGGAACTGTGAAAAACTTTCCTGGATGAGACACAAGTCTGTTGTGCCTTCATGCACAGTGAGGATAGTAAGAGAGGCAAAACTCCATAATGATTCACTATAAAGTTTTACAGAAAAAGTGGCATCTTGGGGTCACCTAATTTCCAAAACTTTCATCAGATGTCACCCACATTCCAACAGATTATTCAGAATGCTTGTCAGAAACTGCCTTCTAATCACAATAGAAGTGCCTAGGGTTAAATACTAAAGGACTTTAACTAGAGTTCAGATTAAATGAAAATTGAGGTTTTTGGCAACAAACATGCACGGTGGATTTTAGCATGAAAAGAAGGATGACTACAATGATAAGAACCTGAAGGGTGGTGTTTTCGTGAATGGTCCTTTATTTAATAAAAAAACACAACTGTTTGAACATAGAACAATATACATTATAAAAGTTAACTTTAAATTAGTTTAGTAATTTTGGTTTTAATTCATTGTATAATCACTTAAATGTATTTTTAAATTTTAAAATAGTTTGTAGCTACATGCATATACTGTACTTTAATCACAAGAAAATGTGGAATAATTAAACATAAAATGTAATTATTGAATTGCCACAGATCTCATACAGAAGGGCTTATATTTTTTCCTGATATCAGCTTCTGTGTACATTTGATCTGTTCCTCGTAATGCGTCTCATCACAAATGTGTGTGTGATCTTTACTAAATGTTAAAGACTTTGACTGGAACGGTGTTCTGTGCTCAGATAAAATGAAAATTGACCATTTTTTGCAGCGAAATGTTTAACATAAAAAGAGGTATGACTACACTGATAAGAACTTGATACTCGCTGTTAAATATGAAGAGTCTGTGATGTTTTACTTTAATATTCCTTGGTGTCATGGACTAAATGTCTGACTCAATACAAAATCAATCTTTAGCCATGACCATCGATGAAACCTAATAACAAGCTGGTTGGTTGGTTGTCTTATTGCATAAAGTGCCTGTAGTCATCACCACAAAACTCCTGTGTTAAAAGCAAGAAGAAACTGAATAAGCACTTCACACTTCAGGACCTGCTATGAACCTAAAAAGACTTGCTTCATCGAAACTTTGTTCTCCTCAGAGAGAGAATCCTGCCCAACTATAGAATTTGCAAATGGAGTGTTGGAAAAAAGAGATTTATGGTGCTTCTCTTTTCTACAGGGTGTTAGAAAAAATGAGTGATGAAGGCAGCGTGAATGCTCAAGTTTTCTTCCTTGCAGATGTATTTTTTAATGCCCTCTTCACACATGAAGCCCAGCCAAAAAACCTTTAGGGACATGGCGCACTGACAAAGCATGGTGCTTGAAGCTGGTGTTAGCAACATCTGACAGTGTGCTGGCAAAATTATTTTAGTTTGTTTCTCTAGATATATAGGTCTCATTACATATTTAATGAGACAGTTTTCTTAATACAACAGCATCACAATCATGCTTTAGCAATCCAACTTCCTTAATAAAGGAGCACCGGACTGTGTAATCGCTAATTATTAGACTACATGACACTGTTAGCATTTAATGAATATTTTCACTGGCTAACTACCAAGTAGCTTTATACTGCTCTGCATTATTTACTGTTTTCATTACTATTTCACACTTTCTATTAAACTACACAGTAACATCTCTTTATCTGGAGTTAATTTATTTGGATTATTTAACGTTGCCATTGGCATCAGTGACCATTTCAGCGACACACACAAGGTTTTATCTATACACAATGTTATCTTAACACTAGTCAAATCTACACACTCAAGCCAATTACTAACAATATATTTTGAAAAAACCCTAATTTTTGTGAGCAGTATATTTCACTCTAATCAATTTAACTTAACACACGTGTTTGGACTGTGGGACGAAACCGGAGTTCCCAGTGTAAACTCACACAGAGATGGGGAGAACATGCAGACTCCAGAAATGACCCAGTCTGCTCCACCTTGGGACTGAACCTAGGATCTGAGGCGGCAGTGCTACCCACGGAGTCTTCGTGCCACAGTGAATTGTACTGTTTGTAGTTCTGTTGTGTTGAATTACATCCATAGGCTTATGTAATCAATAAGCTTAACTTGTACAAGTTTGCAGTAGCAGATGCTTCTCAGTAGTATTATATAATAATAAAGACATTTAAAGTCATATTAATGAGCCTAAACTAAAAACCTCTCTGATCACATAGACAGCATGAAGAGATGTGCCTTATTATTAACTAATAATAATAATAATAATAATAATAATAATAATAATAATGTGATGGCAAAAATGATGCAGAAAAGTACATTCAGACCTTGTTTATGTTTATATTAAGATGACATTATTACCAGGGATGTCCATTTTTTTTTCCTTTTATAAAGTCTTTCCTTTCCACTGTCACCTTAGGCTTGTTGAATTTGGGATTGGCCTTTTAAGATAACATAATATAGTAAAACTGCTTCGAGACAATTCACCATTGTAAAAAAACTATATAAATAAATATGACTTGACTTGCCAATGAAAAGCTACATACTTCACACATTACAAACATAGATAATGACAGATAGATAACCCAATAGAGAATGTGTGCAGTATTTTGAACAATTATAATTACATATAATTATAGACCCTGTACTGTTGAACATCTTAAGATGTGTTTGCAGAAAGACTCGAACAGGATATCTACTAAAACCTGGTGTCCTCTGTACCAAAACATTTTTTTGCAAGAAGGAACTACAACTTGCAACTTGCAATGGTAAATGCTTTACTGTGACAACATTCTTTGGAATGTGTTGCAGGCCTGAAATGCAGGAATGACTGTACTAATTCATCTGAAATAAGGTTGACAGACAAAACAGTAAACATATTGCCTTTATATTGTCTGCAATTAAATAAAAGCCAAAGCAATAAATAATGTGGCATAGTAAAATGAACATGAATGAACATAATAGATCAGAAGACAGCATAGGAGTATGAGTACATGTTGGGACCGACATGTGAAAACATTATGAACACCTGCCTAACATGCTGTTCTTTGTCTGTGTGCCACCATAACAACTCTGACACATGATTCCCCAAGAACTTTGGAGATGCCCTGTGGCACCAATATTATAGCAGCAGATCCTTTCAGCCTTGTTGAATTGCGCTCTGGAGTGTCTAGAGCGTTCAGATACGGGCATCCTATTGATCACATGCTTCTGCCTGTGCCCAATGATGTGCTGTGGACAACATCAGTCCCCACTGACCCTGACTGAGATATATGAGGTTAATAATGAAAAAAAATCATAAGGTGTCCGAACAATATATGTACCAACGCATTTGCAACTTACTGAGAAAGGTTGTATATGTCCTGCAACCGTTTATTTGCCAAATGTCACATTAGTGGGCTTTCTATGCACCAAGTTTTTGTGGATTTTGAAAATGTGCACAGAAAAACCTGAATGGAAAAAGCCCAATATTCGAAAAAACACCATATATCCCCAAAAGAGTTTTACGCTACGGCAAGGTGGAAAAGATATGTCACTATGTGATAAAAGGTGATGAAAAAGCATTTTCTGAAAAAAATGTTTAAAGCTGTAAGTCACAGTCTTCCATTCCAAGTCAAGTTATTTTAGATTTTTTATACATTGCTGTTTATAATGGAGCATTGTCTCAAAGCAGCTTTACAACATTATATGATCTTAAAAGGCCAATCCCAAATTGATCAAGCCTAGGGCAACAGTGGAAAGGAACAACTCCCTATATGTAAGGAAAAAACCTTGGGAGGGACCAGAAAAATAAAAATGGTCCCATCCTCCTTGGGTGGCCTAGATGTTTACTAAAATAGTTGAGTTTGTATTAATGGAAGAATTAAGTAAAATAGAAGTAAATAAAGTTAAGTGAGTAAAATAACATAAAAATATGCTTATCTGCTTAACTACTCCGTTCGATACACAGAGTCAATACAGGATATTGGGTCCTCAGCCGAAAGTCCTTGGAGGACTGGAACAGGTACCGGAACATCAGCTTGGAGAGAAAAGAGCCTAATAATTAGACAAAAAAACAAAACAAAACCAGTACTGCTAGATTAGATATGATGTTATAAATGACCTGACTAAATGTGAGCATTACTGTTCAAATTAAGCAGATTAGGCAGATAAGAAGACAAATGAATGAAGAGGTAGGATGTATTAAAGACAGCTGCATCAAGCTTGCTGCCGAGCGAACCAACACACACACACAACACATTTCAACCCTTTTTAGGTGGGACATTGTTTGTTCTTCCTGCCACAAAATGATTGTCAACGGCTGTGAAGATTATGCTGCTAAAAGAAAATACATTTTTGCTTGTTCCCATGCCACCACTAATTGTGGTAGCCTATGTCATCTGAAGGTTATTCGCATAACTGTGGTGGATGAAAACACGACTTTATTCACATTTATCTTGGATGGAAACCCAGCTATTCACATCCTCATGAATGGATGCAATGCTAATCTGTCAACAGATCAAGGAAAGTTTTAACTGGCTCAATGTTGAACATTGTCCTTCATTAGTGAAGACCATGACTCAAAAATGCAGACTGTCATAAAATTCACAGGAGAAGCATTTAATTTGTGGTTCGCTTTAAAACGCCAGAATCTTCATCCTTATTTCATTGTAGACAGTATGAGCCCAAGATCTGGTCAGCTATCAAGCCTGCAACAATTAAAACAATAACAAGAGCAATTTAGCAACATAGTTAACAAAATTTTTTTGTAGTCTGACATATTAAGTGGAATTTGTGAATGTAAATGTAACTCTATATTGCATTGCGTGAGAAAGGTTTGACAAATGTCCATGTGGTGACATCAGTATTGATCAATGACTTGCTTTATGCAGTACCATCTATGAGATGGTATGAATTCTGCTTGGGTTTGTTGACTTTCTACAGATTCCTTGAATTGTTTAATGGTGTTATGCACTGTAGAATGTAAAATATGCAAATCCCTTAATAGTTCTTTGATGAACATTGTTTTTGAATATTTCAATCAAGTTGCTCACATGTTTGAGGATCCTTGGCCATTTTTGCAACTCAAGGACACAAATCTTTTGTGGATACTGTTTGAAAGCAAATTTCTATTTAGTTGTATTATTTTGTTTTTATCTTACTCATTACCTAAATCGGCTATATTTTCCCAACGTTTTTAGAATCTGTTGTAGGCCTGATATACAGGAATTTATGTTTATTAACAAATTAAATGAATATGACCAGAAAAAAAGAAATACATGGGGTCACACCATCTGCAATGAATGAAAAGTCAAATGTAAATGTAAGAAACAATGCATTGTTTTAATTTGCATTTTCCATCCCGTCCCAATTATTCGTATTTTAGGTTGTGTAGGTTGCTACAAAGTAAAAAAAAAAAAAGCTGAATGAACATCCTATAAGCGTGGTAGTGCAGTTGTTTTTGCAAGAAAAATGCCTTCCCATTCATTTTACATGCCAAATATGAAAAGTGACCGATCACTTAACGTTTAGTATATCCAAGCCCTTGATGTGCAGGATTGCTTGGCTCGTCAGTGTATGTTGATTTTCACTACACATGAGTACAGCATGACTAGTTCTGTGTGTCAGCAAGAATAGCAGAACAGTAATCTCTCATGGGCAAGGTCTCTACATTCACACTCAGCAGACAAGAGCAGAGCAAGACAGATGGCAGAGGGAGGAATGATGTCACATCACAGATGAAGATATGACTGCTGCATGAGTAATCTGTGCAGTGATTGCTGTTACAAATTATTACACTGAACCACAGCTTACCTGACCTAGGTACACAGTTTCTTAATACTGCTCTTAACTCTTAAATTCTTTAAAATCATTCTAAAGGTCATAGGTTTACTCATTGTATTCTTTTTTTCTCTTTAATAATTGAGTTTGTGTATCTGTATATTTAGAATACTATGTAGATGTATTTATGACTCATCTATCACAGTATCAAGTATCTATCACAATTTAAATTTTTTCACCTGCATTTTTATAAGGGTTTCAATTGAATAATCACTTAGGCTGGTCATTGTCATAATCATAGATATTATAAAATTAGTTTACCTGTTTAAAGTACATTATTAATACAGAATCGTTTATCAATTTGACAATGGCTGTCATAGCAACTGGTCTGTGTTTCATGAATTTCATCTTGCCAGCTGCAAAAATACCAATGACAATGCAGTGTGAATAAGTGTGATGGGTTATCATATCAGAACATTAGCGGGCACCTTGAGCATACCTGAATTCTGAAATTATAGAGTAACAACAGGCCATGAAGTGCTGACAAATTGAGATACATCTTGTCTGTAGTGGGATACCCTGCTGTTCAGCTTCCAATGTTCTGCTTTTCTGTCCCTAAATATATACCAGTCAGCATGTAACAATGTTCAAAAGGGAGTTTTCCACAAAGATTGTTTGAATCTGATCAACTGAAAGCCAGCTGAAGAAAGAGAGGGTATGTGTGTCATGTCTAGGACTATTGGGAACACAAGGAAATGAGTAGAGTAGTTAATTGTTGATGAGCATCTAAGATTTATGACTGAAAAAAACTTCACAGCTCTCATAGAGTCTGGGACCACAAGTAAATATACTCTTATTTTGCATTTTCTAAATTGTAACACAACATTTCACATTAAAGAAACATGTATCAGCATACTAGTTTTAGTAAAAAGATCATTTCAGAATGTATTAGTACTTGGTATGTACCCCTTTACTGTAAACTGTAGGATACATGGGCTTCACAGGTTTATGCAAAAATATTATTTTATTTATGTTTTTATCCCATCATTTCACAATATTAGAAATACCATTCTGTCACTTTACTGAATGCTAGGCTTTCTTTGTCTTCAAATGTCATCATAAATGCTTGATGGGATTTATGTTAGGCGATTGTCTCAGATTTTACATGGTAAGTCAGATATGCAGGTTGTAGTCAGGCACCATTTTTATGGCGAGATGAAAAAGTAAGAAGTGTAACCCTTAGAGTCCTATGAACAGTCAATTAAAGTTAGATAAATCTGCCCAGTTAAGTTGAATCAGTTAACAGAAAAACACATTTTTGTTTCCATCTGATTCATAGTTCTTGGAAAATTGTAGGCATAAAGTAATTATTGATATTACAGATTTTATAAAACTGACTGCAATTGTGGTTTCGACAAAAACATTTGTAGGTCAAAGTAAATAAGAAATCGCACAAATTTGAGCTTTACATCTTGCAAATTGTAGTTATATGTCGTGCAAAGAATTTAGAGTAACTTCATTCTTAAGCTGGAAACTATGCATCACTCCCAGCCGGCAGACTGGGGTGTTCCCTAGTAGTTTTATACAAATCAGTTAGATAATGATGTTGTCACTGTTCATCCTGCTGACTGCTGTTGAGCAAATTAGAAGGTCTAGCATGTTTTTATCTGTCATGTAGTAAGTACCAGAGAGCAAATTGTATGTTCTAAATTAATTCCAAACCCTGTCACTTGCAACTGTAGTTTTTGTATGTATAACCCCAAATCATAAAAAGTGGGGACAGTAAAGAAAATGCACATAAAAAACAAAAACAACTACAGTATATCTCACATTTACTTTGTCTTCTGTTTCATTGCAAAGAGTATAAACACTAGAAATGTCATGCTTTGTCTGGTCAGCTTCATTTTATTTGTTGATACATATCCATAAATGGTTGAGTAACCATGATGAGCAAAGATGGGCAGATGATCTCTAGTCAAAAATTTTTAAATCTTTAAAAAGAAGATTCTTTCTTAAATAAAGAGATCTGTGAAACTGAAGATCTGTGATCTGTGATCCCTCATACAGCACTGCATCAAGAACCATCTTTCAACGATAACTGATAGAGCCACATTGGCAAGGGATAACTTTGAAAAACCTTTATCAAGCACTACAGTACACAGTTATATTTACAAATGCCACTTAATCTTTACTGTACAAAAAACGAAGCCTCATGTTAACCATGTCTTGAAGCAGCATATACTTCTCAGGGGCATCTGGGATAGACCATCACTCAGTGGTAATATGTATTGTGGTCAGATTAAACAGTATTCCAGATCTCTTATGGAAGAAATGGGCGCAGTATGCTCCGAACCAAAGACCAAAAAAGACCATCCAGACTGTCATCTACAGGGTCTGCCATTGTATATGGCTGTATTAGTGCCCTTGGGAAAGGTCATTAATACTTCTATGATGGGATTAATGCAAACAAGTAGATTAAGCTTTTAGAGAAACATATGGTGCCTTGAAGACATCTTTTGCAGGGACATCAATGTATTTTTCAACAAGAAAATGCAAAACAAGCCAAATCAGAAAAAGTTAGGAGTAATTCAGTGGGTATGGAAAGTATTTACACCGCTTTAAACTTGTCACTCTTTGTTTCATTGCAGCCATTTGCTAAAATCAGAGTAGTTACAAAATACATCATATCAAATAAATCAAAATACATTTTTTTCATTAATGTACACTCAGTATCTCATCTTAAAAGAAAAAACAGACGTAGAATTTTTTGCAAATTTATTGAAAAAGAAAACTGAATTACCACATGGTCATAAGTATTCAGACCCTTTGCTCAGTATTTAGTAGAAGCACACTTTTGAGCTAGTACAGCCATGAGTTCTTTTTGAGAATGATGCAACAAGTTTCACACCTTGATTTGGGGATTCTCTGCCATTCTTCCTTGCAGATCCTCTCCAGTTCCATCAGGCTGGATGGTGAAGGTTGATAGACAGCCATTTTCAGGTCTCTCCAGAGAAGCTCAATTGGGTTTAGGTCAGGGCTCCGGCAGTCAAGAATGGTCACAGAGTTCTGAAGCCACACATTTGTTATTTTAGCTGTGTGCTTAGGGTCATTGTCTTGTTGGAAGTTGAACCTTTGGCCCAGTCTGAGGTCCTGAGCACTCTGGAAGAGGTTTTCTTTCAGGACATGTGTGTACTTCGCTGCATTCATCTTTCCTTCAATTGCAACCAGTTGTCCTGCCCATGTGAACTTTCATATGTCTTGCACTGAGGAGAAGCTTCCGTCGGGCCACTCTGCCATAAAACCCCGACTGGTGGAGGGATGCAGTGATAGGTATGGAAGTTTCTCCCATCTCCCTACTGCATATCTGGAGCTCAACAACAGTAATCCTAGGAACCTTGGGTGCTGCAGAAATTTTTTTGTAACCATGGCCAGATCTGTGCCTTGCCACCGTTTTGTCTCTGAGCTCCTTGAGCAGTTCCTTTGACCTCATTTGCATTGACATGCAGTGTGAGCTGTGAGGTTTTATACAGACAGGTCTGTGCCTTTCCTAATCAAGCCTAATTTCAATTCAATAAGTTCAATTAAACACAGCTGGAAAATGAAGGAGTAGAACCATCTCAAGAAGGATAAGAAGAAATGGACAGCTTGTGAGCTTGTTAAATATGAGTGTCACAGGAAAGGGTCTGAATACTTGTGACCATGTGATATTTCAGTTTTTCTTTTTTCAAATTACAAAAAAATGTACATGTCTAGTTTTTTCTGTCAAGATGGGATGCTGAGATGAAAAATAGGGGATATCCTCCAATATCTGTGAGCAGTAAATATTGGGTTCTTACTGTCTGCAATAAAAAAGTCAAAGTAAATGTAAGACACATTGCATTTTTTTAATTTGCACTTGCACTTTTTCTGATTTGGGGTTGTAATTTTCTATGATGATTTCAAATGATGCTCTTCAGGGTTTTGTGCTACAGGCAGCAATATTAGAAACTGATATATGGTAGTGACCAGCTGCATACATCACAAAGGAACTATTTTCACTGGCATCAACCTGATAGCTGGTAACATGTGCCCTTTGCAGCCTCTGATACAGCATATGAACAGTCAGATTTCTATAGCAATGCTAGAACTTTCCAATATCAACTACTCACATATGTTTAAATATCCAAGCAATTACCAGTATATTCCAGTATATCACCAGTATTTTACAATTCAGTATATTCAGTGATAAGTGAAACATTTCATATATGACAGTTAATGTAATTTCTTTAACCTTAAGCAAATTGTGAAAGACATTTATTGTCACTGCATGTGGCACTTTGGCTCATTAACTTCATTTTTACACTCTAATATTTCCTGTTTAGGACTGAACACAGAAGGGCAGCACTGGGATTTTGAAGATTTGCTTTAATGGCATAACATCAGTAAGAGTAACTATAGCTTGGAGAACAATTCACAAGTTGGTTTGAGCCAAAGACCTCTTTGGTGGATCAGATGACACATTCTGTAGTTCGCATAGACAGATGATTAGCAAATGTGACTACATTAGACTTTGATTCCCAAACACCTGCGTTATGATTATCACCTTCAGATGCAGTTGTGTATAAAGCTTGTGTGTAAACTTGTGTGTAACCTGACCATGTGTCATTTTTGTCTACAGATGAAATCTGCAGTAGTTGGCAATGGAGGACTCTTCACGGAGAGCTACTGTAACATCTGCAATGCTCAGCTAATCTCTGAGTCACAGCGTGTGGCACACTATGAGGTGAGGCATGTGGGACATTCATACAACCACTCATATACCCACATCATCGGTTTCTCTTCACACTTTCCTAAAGCTGCCCTGACCTGGGCTCTTTCTGCATGGAGTCTTCATGTCTGTTCTCTGTCTGCGTGGGTTTTCTCCAGGTACTCCAGTTCCTGCGTGTTAGGTTAATTGAAGTACTCTTAGTGTGTTTTTGTGTGTTTGTGTGTGTGTGTGTGTGTGTGTGTGTGTACGCCCGTGTGCCCTATGATGGATTGTTGCATTACGATAGGGTTGTTCCTGCCTTGCACCCTGATAGCTATGCACCATCTTCCGCACAATGCTTCCAGGGATTAAAGTGGATAAGGCAATTAAATAATTAATGAATTAATTAATGTGCATTACAATATACCAATGTGGTACAATATACCATAAAAAGGGGGCGGGGGTACCCAGGTTGGGAATGAAACTGGTCAGAGCACCACGAATTTGGGTGAAAATATTCACATTTGTGAATATGAACTTGATTACTGATCAAAAGTTTAATTTCTTTTTGACCACACGTTTTATTTACACTGTTTTATACCTTTCATTGCTGAACCTGAGCTTAAGTCACAGGAAGAACTGCGAAATTGAAAATAATGAATGCAATGAATATAAATTGAAATGAGAAATTACACAATGTTCTGAAGTGCTCTTAAGTGAATAAATTAATTTGTTGTGTGTTAAGTCAGCAAGCTAATTATTTTTATCTGTCATGATCTCGAACTCCTCTCTGTGCACCATGGCAACTGTTGACCTTGACTTGTCATTTCTGCTTTGATATTTGCTTGATATCAGCATGGTTGACCTCTTGGCTATTTTTGATGGAGGCATATCAACACTTATTTTAATTGATTAATATTTAGTCCGCATACTGAGTATTACTTGAAGAGCACACAAAAACACAAACCACTGGTGTGCATTTGTTAAATACCGTGCTAATTTGTTATTCATAAATAGTACAGTAGCTTACATTAAATTTGTTCATATATTACAGACTAGTGAAATAATCAATCTATGCATTTTACAGCCTACTTTTAAAGCTATAAAGCATTCCACCTCTATCAAGTCTCTCAGTGGTACAGAAAGTAATTTAAGTACTGATCATTAAAGAATCATCCTCATGCATTACTTATAATCCTCAGCAAGAGCCTCTCTAGACTACACAGTATGCAATCAATAGATTAACAGGCTTAGCTAATGAGGACAAACTCTTAGTGTAAGAATCCGTGTAGAGTGTCTCGAAGTAGCAGTTTAATTCACAGAGGTTTATTTACAAAGCAGCTCCAGTAGCCAGTGCACTATTTTTAGTAATGTAGTTTCTGGCTCTCATTTCAGTCACATGTCACCTTTTGTCTAGAGCAAGCATTCACAAATAGAGTATTGTCGAATAAGTGTGGTTGACTTAGTTCAGGCAGTGTAGTGATTAATCTAACCAACCAACAGATCTGCTCATTATCATTTCTACAGACTTTACTTCGTTCCTCCAACTCAAAACAGCAGAAGTACTGTGTACAAACTGTTCTTTTAAATCATCTGAGAATCACTATGTCTGTCAAAATCTGTTCCAGCAACTGCTTCCTAAACTGAAGTCTGTATTGTTCAGGCAGCTCATTCAAGGTCTACCATCACAGTCTGTCTCCACAGAATGTGAAGGAGGAGACTGAGGTAAATCAGAAAAATGGAAATCAAGAGCTAGCAACTTCAACAGGAAACAGATTGAAATAGTAGTGTTTTGATCGATAATCATTGATCCATAACTCGAAGCTTTGTAAAAGGTTTACCATGTGCAGTGTTAGGAAACAAAAAAATAAACAACGGTCATACGTTGCTATTGAATTTCTATTATTTGAAGTTAAACTAGGTATTAACCATACCTACAACTACTTAACTGACTATCACTATAGTTTAATCTCTCGAGACTCTTATTCACAACACTATACTGAACATCTGCCATAAGCACATCTGCACTAGCCTAACATGCTGCAAGTTGTGAAGTTTTGGAATATGTGTGGAAGTCGAATGGTTTCTTAACTACATCTTCCTATCTGTGAGTAACTACAGTTTTTATTTTATTCAGTTATAAGACTGTCTGATATGACCAAATCTTCTACATAAACAAGACACAAATAGCTTGTTGAAATCATACCTGCGACGTTTTGTATACTGTAAATTGCTGAGAGGAACAAGACTTAGTGATCACATCACTGATAGCATGGTTGATTTTTTTAAAAATCTAAAAAAGAAGGATCACCAGCAACTAAAACGTTGGTGATGTGAAACTGAATCTACCTAAAACTACAAGAGACTTATCATAGTGGAGATAAAAAGAGAGAAAAGAGAATTTGCAATGGATGACGGCGAACACATTAAATCTGTTCCCCAGGGATTTAGAGTGGGCATGTTACTCTCTCTAAAAAGTGTGTCTGTGTGTGTGTGCACGCTAATGTTCTCATGGACATCAGACATAAAACATATGCTAAAAGCCAGTCTCTAGGCTTCTGTGCTAACTCTGTTGGAGTCTACTTCTGACAGTAAACATTGTAAAATATAAAAAGGGCCAGAAATAAAATAAAAATTAGAAACAGTTAAGCCTTTATTTTGAACTGCACAAGTAATAGCTATCAAAATAGCTGTAGCAGGTCCTAGACAAACCAGTGTTGGGTAGGAGAGGGAAGTACCCTAATTTAACCATACACTGATAAGATTTCAAACAAATGTGTCTAACCACCATACATTTAAAACATCAAGGAAACAAAACCAAACATTATATAGACCTAAATGAACAACATTAAAAATGCCATGCCCACCCTGCGGTAGGCTGAAGTGGCTGCCAATGACTCACAATCTCCCTTCTCTAGCTCCAACTACAGGGCTCTGCAGCCTCCTTGATACAATAACCCAAACTAATACAAAAGATTGGACAGCTATTCCTTTCCACCAGCCACTGCCTCTGTAGATGCTTGCCAGCTACCTGCTCATTGTTGAGATTAACCATCTCCGCAAGCCAGATGCAGGGCAAAGCAATGTACACAACCTCGGCTAGTAGCTTGGACATGACGAATGAACCTTCCCACTCATTCTGCAGCTTGGAGCACCAGCCTTTACACTGTGGTGGGTTGGAGAACCACGCTCCTGCACTAGCACCGAGTGGCTTGCCCATAGATCACACTTTGTAAGTACACTTCTCATGCACACTCCTGTCGGTCTCTAGCCAGTGAGTTTACAGCAGCCATATAGGACCACAGGTCCCACAAATTGGGGCATGGTCTCACTTCTCCAGAATAGGTCCGAAAACAAACTTCAGTGAGTTCAAATCTAATGCCTGAACAACACCTAGGATATTGTTTGTGGATTGATGCATGGCTGCCCAACAAGCCAGCAACACCAGACACAGGCCTGAGTTACACTAGTGCTGGCTTGTCACTGTAGTGTGCTGAGTATTGATGTCATTCAGTTAAACCTATCAATAAACCCATTGCTTTGTAGATGGAGGCGAATGGTCTTTTAGATCCATTTTAGAACAGGAATTGTAAGTGGATTATTTCTTACACTTTTGTTTGGATTTTATTTCAACACTGTTAATAAACTGTAATTTAGCTCACTAAATCTCTGTGCCTCCATGTCACTCTGACCACAGTGCCAGTTCTTACACTAACTGCTTCCAGTGCCTTCTCATTTATCACTCTTATAGGTGTACTTTGTCTATAGTTATTCAGGGTGTGCAAACTTATTTAAAGGTTTACTATATACATTTCTGTAGCTGAGTTTATGGCTTCTCCTTACAGTCAAGAGGATGCAGTGTTAATTTGGCATAGCTTCCTCCACACTCTAGCCTTATAAACATTGCTATCTTTTCAGATCTAGATCTTATCTCATCGGAGTGGAGTTAAGTGTTCTTAAGCAGTTTGCATTTAAAACAAAAGGCTCTATTTTGGTCTCATCCAACCATAGAATCCACATACAAACACAATCACTGGTTACTTTATTGGGTACACCTCTTTGTTCCTTTCAAAATACCTTTCTATCAGCTGGCTATTGTCCTGTGAATTTCCATCCTTTGAATTTTTGCATCAACAAGACATTTTCACCCTGAGAACTCACTGGATGTTTTCTCCTTCTCTTTCTCTACATCCCGTAGATATGACATGTGTGTGAAAATCCCAGCAACTTAGAATAACAGAACAGCATGACTAGCATCAACAACCATGCCACATTCAAAGTCACTTTCTTCCCCAATCTGATGCTCGTTTTAAACTTCAGTTATCTTGGCCATGTCTACATACGTAAATGCATTTGCTGATTAGATATTTGAACAGTGGACAGTTTGTAATATATATTACAAAGCAAACCTACGGTACCACAATCCAAATAAAAATAAAAATATGTGGTATTGATACCCACATTTAACATGATTCAGGTGCAATTAATATTAGTAAATGTGTGGCATGAGAAGCAGATCAATAACTGAGTCCCTCTTTCTCCTCTGGCTTGCATGATTCTGGACATCAATGGTCACTTTCATCCACTCCTAGTGCTATAGCTTTGTACTAGGCCAGTGTAATCTAGCCAGACTGTTCTCTCTCTTTCCTTTTTTTTTGCTTGCACACAGCCTCTTTTGACACTCAGTGATCATAGCTACTGACATCTTTTAGAGCTCAAACTGGACCCAGCTTTCCCTTTCCTTTACCTACTCAAAGCATGGATAAGGAAAAATGTCATGCAGAACCATGTAAACTCCATTCACTTAACTTATTTACATGAATTACATTCACTTAACTAACTTAAGCAAATTTACATAAGGTTTGCACCTCACTCAGTATGTGTGATTTCAAGCCTCACCCAGTACACGCTTTCTCACTCTCTCGCTCTCTCGTCTCTCTCGAGACACACACACACACACACACACACACACACACCTCTCACTAACCTCGAGCATTCTGTACAAATAGATATAAGTAGTTATATACAGCAGGGAAAATAAGTATTTGATACACTGGAAATTTTGCATGTTTTCCTACCTACAAAAAATGAAATTTCTGTATTTTTCATCGTATGTACACATCAACTATGACAGGCAGAATAAAAAAAAATCAAGAAAATCACATTGTATGATTTGTAAATAAATAATTTACATTTTGTTGTGCAAAATAAGTATTTGATAACCTACCAACCAGCAACAATTCTGGCTCTTTTCTGTTTTTCTTTAAGAAGCCCTATTATTCTGCACCTGGACTCATTACCTATATAAAAGACATGTGTTCACACACTCAATCAGTCACACTCCAACCTCTCCACCATGCCCAAGACCAAAGAGCACCAGGGACAAAATTTTAGACCTGCACAAGGCTGGGATGGGCTACAGGACAATAGGCAAGGAGCTTGGTGAGAAGGCAACAACTATTGGTGCAATTATTAGAAAATGGAGGAAACACAAGATGACTGTCAATCTTCCTCAGTCTTGGGCTCCATGCAAGATCTCAGTAAGGATGATTATGAGAAAGGTCAGGAATCAGAAATTCTGCAGGGCATGCAAGAACCCCTTGCTTATGCCAACACATGTCCAGGGTTGTTTGAAGCTTGCCAATGACCATCTGGATGATCCAGGCATGGGAGAAGGTCATGTTGTTAGATGATACCAAAATAGAGCTTTTCGGTATGAACTCCATTTTCATACTTTGGGGGTGCTTTTTTGCAAAGGGGACAGGACAATTGCACTGTATTGAAGAGAGGCTTTTAAAATTGTATTAAATAATCATTTTATGCAAAATAATAATACATTGTGATTTTCTGATTTTTATTTTAGATTCTGTCTCTCACAGTTAAAGTGTACCTACGATAAAAATTACAGACCTCTAGATTTTTTGTAGGTGGGAAAACTGCAAAATCGGCACACATATTGACATCACATACTTCTTTTTCCTCCTGTATATGACTGCTTGTATCTATTTTAGACAGAATGCTCGAGGTTAGTGTGAGGTGTGTGCGTATGTGTGTGTGTGTGTGTGTGTGTGAGAGAGAGAGAGAGAGAGAGAGAGAGAGAGAGAGAGAAGGGTGGAGCTCGAGATCACACATAATGAGTCAGGTTCAATTTTTTCCTACTGAATTTACCTACCCTTATCATGTTTAGCAACATATGTTAGCAACAGCATGTTTAATATTTAGATATATTGATGCATTGGCATATATAATTATTTCTACATAAGGCAAAATTTAAACAGCCAAATAATCCCCATTTAAAGTGTAACTACAAAGGATCCAGATATTTATATTTTATATCAGAACAAAATCAAAGCTATTAACATCAACATATGCCATGTTAAAATGAAAAATGTGCATTTTGAGCAAATATATGATCATAAGACTGTTATTGTAATTGGACTACAACACTAATGTTTTTTTTATTTTCTTGCTTCTACTCCTATCTTTGGGAAGGTTAGCACATTAGCATTTCACTAGGAGCTACTTTTAGTACTACAAATATTTATTAATAAGACCCCAGTTTTTCTGATGCAATAGCTCAAAGTTTTTGAACTTTTAAACAAGTCTTAATATGTAACTTTATGGCACCAATGACTTGTGTTTCAGACTGGGTAGTGCTTTTTGACAGACCAGAAAAATTCTTGAACTAATAAAGCAGATGCTTAGATTTAGACACAGCAATGGTTAAAAGCTATTTTTAAAGGAGAAACAAATGCAGAAATGTTATTTATCTGATGACTTGAAATGGCTGAAAATGACTCGTAATGCTGTTTTCTCTGCTTTCTTTACATTTAAGTAGCTACTTTAAATTTTACACCTAGACCTATTGTAAAATATCTAGTAAAATATGTAGTTTATCCATTTATTGTGTTTCAAATTACTGTGGATCAAACACATTTGATCCAAAAACACATTTGATCCACTCCACCATAACAAGGCATGCACTGCAGTTTGATGTTATATATGGAAATTATTCTATTGTTCATTGTGAAAGCTTGGCATATCATGTGACATCTGTTCACATACCTTTGCCTTATATAGTTAGAAATCACTTGTTGTACTCCTTGTATTGCATTCACACTACACGTTATAGAAAAAGAAAAAGAAATAGAAAAATAGAAAAAACAACAATCTGTTTTTTTCTCCAGACTCAATTTATGTTAACTTCTTAATGTCTTATTTCTCAGATACATATATTTCACATTTAATAGAAACAATGGTATAGTACATTAGATATGTATAGATATATATTTATAGATATTTAGTTTACTAAAATTAAAGAAATCTGGACTGATGTCTTACTAGTGTCAGAGAATAATAATTTCCCTTTTAGTAAATGCACACTTCAGGTATACAGGGCTTCAAACGTTTCCCATGCCCCCTGTGTGAGATAATTGTATTCACGATGGTGATGAAAGTCAGGTATAAGTGCTTTGTCAGTACTTTTATAACCACATCTCAATTTATTAAAAGACAACAAAAATGTCTATGCTCATGGTGAACTTTGGAAATTGCACGTCTTTGCAAAAAAGGTAGTGTAAAATAAATAAGTCATGGACAGCAGCATCCACTAAGGCTTTTAAATTAAAATATACTTTGATATGAAATGAAATTAATCTGTCGCACAGTGCACTGATATGATTTAATATTCTTCTCTCATTCACACACAAGCTTACACTCCCACATTTTTCATTAAGGTCTACTGCATATGTCATCAGTTTTAGTGCCTTCACACTGTCTAGTAAAAGTTACACCAAAGGATAGTGTTCTTTTTCAAATAATGGTCATTTTATATTTGTAATTATTATTTTAAAAAATCACTTGCTTATAATCAAAGTAAAATTCTCGGTAGAATAGTGCCCCAAAGAAGCTTCTTTATCTTGTTCCATTATGTTTTATTAAAGGTTGCTATGCTGTACTCGCCTGGCACACCTACAGTATTTGAAACTTGAAGGTGAAACACACACATGCATATTTCAGAGTACATGTGCCTGGCATCCTCAAATTCCTGTGAAATAATAAACGTGTTTGGGTGGCTCAAAGTAACCTCAGCGCATTAGTTAACCCCAGCAGACTAATCATCCGTACAACATCATGAAATCACAATTAGACTGATAAAACACATTGTGTTGTGATATTTCTACATGTAACATATTCACATATTATTTTATACTGGATCTGCTTATTCCTAGTCAGGGTCGCGTAAAAGCCAGTGCCCAACAAATTAACAACTAATTTGTTGTTATTGCAGTTTTGTATGTAAAATTGAATTGAATTGTTACCTCTGTAAGGGGCCATAAAACAGAGCATGAGCCACCTACCACCTAGGGGACAGTTCAAGCATTTTGTAGTTGATCGTAAGTGATTTAAACCCAATGAAGAAAGCTACAGGGAGAAAGGGAAGTGCATGCAGCAGTATTAGGCATTAGGCATACTGTTTGCATTCTGAAACAGGGTCTGATTGTATTGACCTGATAGGAGAGCACTGCAGTGGTTTAATTTTGACATAATAAGAGACTGGACAAGCAATTGTGTATATTTGTTAAGGCCTGTGCTGCTACTGAATGTGTGATGTTTAACTAACCTTTTCTAGCTGCTGATTTTTTAGAAATATGCTTCAGTCAGATCAAAATCAAATTTGGATTGTAGATTTTAGTGGAACTATTAAAATGCTAGAAAATTTGGCTTTGTGCCATCCATCATCAAATTTTTACACTGACTTTAAATCAGTACAAACGTATTTCTAATTAGTTTTGTTCTGATAAGTTGAACTTCAGCTGGTCATAACATAGCAGTACTTATCTAAATATCAGAGGAGCAGTTTGTGTTGTTCTAACTGACAGAAGAATTTCAGTCTGGGTAGTTATTTAATTATATTGGATATTGTATCTGTAACTTCAGTAAAGAAATAGCAAATTTCCCCATGCTGTAGCCACAATGCTACAACAAAACACAACTGAAATGTAAGTATTTAACATCTTAAAGTAATAACCATTTTGAGAAATATTAATTTGATGCATCAACAAGCATATTAATAAAATGGCAGGGAACATTTTAAATAATAAATTATAGATGGTGTAACTATGACCTCTTGCTCTTATAAATGATCTGTACTTTTCATGTGGCATAACATCATTAATTCTTTTTCATGTCAGCTTAATCCAATTCAGGGTTATGGTGAGCTACTGCCTAACTAGCAACACAGGATGCGGGGCAAGAACCAACCCTAGACAAGGCTTCATTCCATCTCAGGATGTGTGTGCCCACAAATACACTTGCTCACATTGGGATACTTTATAAGGCCACCAGTTGATATAACGTATGTCTTTGGAATGTGATAGGAAATCCACAGAAATATAGGGAGAACATACAAACTATACACCGGCAAAGACTATGCCAGGAATCAAACTGGTGGTCTCTGGAACTGTTATATGGCAGCGCTATCCACTGCACCTCTGTGATACTTCCTTGTAGTTTTATCTGAGTAAAAACTGCTTTACTCATTTATAAGTGAACTGATTTGCTTCCTATGTGTGATCGTTTAAAGTAGGGATGCACTGGCATGACATGAAAATAAGAATGAACAACAAAATGAAACATTTGGCTGAGCACTGAGCATGCTTTTTCACAGGAGTTTAATCGAGCATAGACTTATTAACATTTATTTATTTAATTATCTTCTAACTTTATTCCTTCAGATGAGTGAATAGGCATGAATAAACATTGGGCAAGAAAAAATGAATAATCTTTTTTTGTCAAGACAGGGTGAGGAAATTATTAATCCTTTTGGACACAAAGTAGGATGAATATGTAGAATTCTTAAAAACAAAATAAAATCATTGAATTACATTGCACCTGTTGTTCTGTGTTTTAGGTGTTAAATATATTTAATTATGGACATGTAGGTTTTTTTAACTTCACATACAGTGGGGAAAAAGCATTTGATAGCATTTGATAGTTTTCCCATCTACAAACAATGGAGAGCTCTGTAATTTAATAGCGTAGGTATGCATTTTATTGTATGACTTAAGTATTTGATCACCTACCAACCAGCAATGATTCTGGCTCTCACATATACCCAAGACTAATGAGATGTCTGAGGAAACCCGGACAAAATTGTAGACCTGCACAAGGTTGGGATGGGCTACAGGACAATAGCAATTATTAGAATATGGAAGAACACCATCCCAACCCTAAAGCATAGGAGTGGAAATATACTTTGCAGGTGCTTTTCTGGAAAGGGGGCAGGACGACTGTATTTAATGGAGGATGGATGGGGTTATGTATTTGGCCAACAACTTCCTTCCCACAGTAAGAGCATTGAACATGGGTTGTGGCTGGATCTTCCACCATGACAATGACCCGAAACACACAGCCAGGGCGACTAACGAGTGGCTCCATAAGAAGCATTTCAAGGTCCTGGAGTGGCCTAGCTAGTCTCCAGACTTGAACACAATAGAAATCTTTGAAGGGAGATGATACTGAAACCTAATGTTGCCCAATGACAGCCCCGAAATCTGAAAGATCTGGAAAAGATCTGTATGCAGGAATGAGCCAAATTCCCTGCTGCACTGTGTGCAAACATGGTCAAAAACTACAGGAAACATCGGACATCTGTAATTGCAAAGGGTTCTGTACCAAATATTACGTTCTGTTTTTCTATTGTATCAAATACTTATCCTATGCAATAAAATTCAAATAAATAATTAAAAAAACAGAGTGATTTTCTGGATTTTTTTAGATTAAAAAAAAAATTCTGTCTCTCACAGTTGAGGTTTACCTACGCTAAAAAATTACAGATCTTTCCATTTTTAAGAGGTGGGAAAATATTACTCTTGTTGGATTTAATGAATTTGTTTATGCCCAGTTACCAGCTAATTGTGCTAAACCACAGACCTCATACAGAAGGGGTCACATTTTCCGTCCTTGTTCTTATATTAGCTTCTATCTACATTGTATCTGTTCCTCCTCTAATAACTCATAGCAAAAATCATTTTGTGAAAAGAAATCTTAAATAAAGATTAAAACAGCAAAACAGCAACGACTACAATCCAGACATGTAAAACTGTGATGCAATCAGTAACTAGGTACACCGTCTCAAAATCTTAGGGTTCCACTGTTGGTTAGAAAGCTATTACAGAGAGATCAGACCAAATCATTACCTAACATAAGCAGTTTTACTTTAAGAAATGTAGTTACATTTGTGCTATGTGGAGTACACTGAATGCAAACAATAAAATATGTAATCATAACATTTCTTATGACTTTAGATAACTTAAGATAATTGTTTTTTTTTGTGAATATGAATTGATTTCACTCCCTACGTCTTCAGAAGCCCTTTTCTTACACAACAACTGAAAGACATGCCCTCCATTACGCTGTTGTAGTGCTATTGATTGTTGTTTATTGTAATCTTGTGGCAAAGTAGTAGTTTGCCAAATTATGCTAGATGGAATAATGACATCACATTGTTTCATTTCTTCTTTTTCTAACAGAGCAAGAAACATGCCAATAAAGTGCGTTTGTTCTACATGCTTCACCCAGAAGATGGTGGTCCACCCTCTAAAAGACTGAGACCAGACAACCCAGTATGTAACATATTTGTGAGAATTTTATTCTGTAACACCTTCCAACCATGAATATGTATTAACCTCTCCATGGAGAGCCACAGAAAGTAATGGCTGTTGCCCTAGATCTGATGCAATACCAAGTCACATGTTGTTTTGATTAGCTGTGACTGTTTTGCGTTTAGCGTGGCAGTGGGTTCTAGAGGTAATTGTGTAAGTATATGTTTCCAGTGTCTGAATCCATGACACATAGTAACAATGGTTGAGGGAGAGCTGAATGCTGCAAAGCACATATATTCTTAGTGAAAACCTGATCCAGAGCACCCAGGAACCATTTCCAACAATGACCTTAAGATCCCAGCCAAGACAACTCAGTAGTGGCTTATGGACAACTATGTGAATGTAATTGAAAGGCAGAGCCAAAGCCCTGACTTGAACCCAGTCAAACATCCCTATGGAGTCCTGTCCACCTGTGATCCTTATCCAGACAGATCTAGAGAGGATCTGCAGAGAATATCCCCAAATCAAGGTTTACAAACCTTGTTGCGTCATATCCAGGATGACTGGAGGCTGTAATCACTGCCAAAGATGCTTCAACTAAGTACCAAATAAAAGGGTCTGAGTACTTGTCAATGCAATTTTTAATTTTTCCTGTTTATTAAATTTGCACAGCATTCTAAAATTCTGTTTTAACTTTGTCAATTTGGGATATTGGAGCTGTAAACTAGTAAGACCTTGCTTTCAGACTTTAGGAGATAATGATGATTGTTGATGTGACATCATACTTGATAATTTGTGCCTTATTTCTGACTCCTAGCTAATTTTAAATTTACCTCATCCTTGGCAAAAGAGGTGGACAGCGCAGCAGTTGCCAGGCTGCAGGGGCCAGAGAATTGACTGAGATTAACATAAATTAATACCTCCTTTTTGAACTGTGAGGAGGTAGATTGAAAATTCTAAGTACTGAAACATAGGAAGATCATCTCATTCTATGGAAAATAAACTCATATGCACATTACAGGCTTTATTCTTTGTCAGGCTTACCAAATTTACAAACACAAAATTATCAGTATTACTTTACATACTACTTAAACTATAAGGCCAAAAGTTTGCCTGTCTTTAAATTCAGGAGCATTAATATTGAGTTGGTACAGAACTCTTTTCAACAGGATTTTCAGCAGATTGAACCAGGGTTGCAGGATTCCATTCAGTCAATAAAGCATTTGTGAGGTCAGGAAATTATTTTGAGAAAAAGGAACTGTGTGTTGTTTCACACCAAAATTAGCAACTACAAAACTTTGCGAATGCAAGTGTCAGAAAGCACTGTGTGAATTTCATATAAACAGAAAAACTTTAAAACTTTACTTTTTTAAATTGTTATGCTTTTTCAAATACACTGCTCACAAACAATTAGGGGATAGAACAAAATGAAAAAAAAGTGAATAAGAAGCATTTGATTTTATTTCATTAAACAAGATCATCATAAAAGCAAATAAAAAGTCAAAGTTTGTTGTCCAATTACACAAATCCAAACTTATAGTGATTGAGTAGTAAGTGATATATTCATGGGTATAAACAAAAGCACGTCAAACTTAATGAGAGTACAACACATTGACTGTTCCAAACACAATGACAGCGATAGGGCATGGACAGGATCAGATTGTCCAGCAGTTCTTGTGGCGTCCGGTGCCTCTGCCACTCTCGCTCCAGGGCAACTTTCACTTTAAGAAGTGTTGTGGGAGGCATTGAACAGTTTGCCAGACGTCTTCCCAGTATATCCCAAGCATGTTCAATAAGATTTGGATCTGGAAAATGTGAAGGCCAGTCCATGCATTCAATTTGTCTAATTGCAGCAAGAAACTATCCCTGCTCCTTCTTGTTAATAAGGTCGAATAGCAGTCATCTCTTGCTGCTGGCAGATGGGCAACCCTGCCCTAGTTTTCATCGTACTTTTCCGGTCTCTTGAAAGCGATTCCACAGGCTGCAATCATGCTTTGGGAAGTTTCAAGTTGTATCAAGCTGTTGCCACTGTTGTTGTCCGCATATAGGCAAATCGTGTTGTGGAATTCCAAGGGCTGGGAAATTGCAGGAGGTGTACTTTTAAGACTAGGGAACGTTCAGATACTCCTGCACTTTCAGCCTTTTACATAGTGCATTTTCACCAATTCAATAAAAATTGTTATTGCATCTAATTTTCTTTATAGTACAAATGTATTTGACTTGTCGTTTGCTTTTCTAATGTTCTTGTTTAATTAAAAAGATCACATGCTTCTTTTTATCACCTCATATTCATTATAAAATATCCCCTAATTGTTGTGTGAATTTTATCTAACAAACACCTTTAAAATATTTTTTTTTTTGTGGAGATGACTGCCATTTTGATCTTTACATTTTATGCTTTCTCTCCTAATGGAAGGTGCTGCAACCTTCATTCATGTCTGTTTATCAGAAAGGAAGCACATCAAATGTCATCTCATTTTGTGCAAAATTTATGCAAACAATTGTGACCACGTGGTTGTGATTAAAACTGTTTGATTGCTTGGAATTATTACACTTTTTTAGTTAAACCTGGGACATGCTTTAAGTGCACAAGAACAGTAAAATGACAAATAGCTTAAAATCTGAAATTTCAGTTGCCACACTATTTTTCTGTACATAGTGAAGCTGATCAGGTAAGATCATGTTAATTGTCTCAAAGTCTCCTTGTTCATGCAGCAACCTGGAACACCTCTAACACTGTTATTTTAGGCTTGCGTGTGTGTGGCTTAAAACTCCCAGAGAACATTTGTTGTGCTGTTCCTGTTTCCAGAAACAGACTGTAGTGTTACCACAGAGGACAGGTGACTTTTACAAGCTAAGCTGACTCATCTCTGAAGGGCAGAAATGTGATAAGCTGACATTTTGGAAATATGGCACCCTTGACATGTCAGATGTTGAGTTTAAAACGGTCTCATGCTAATGTGGATATTACATGGATGCATGCCTGATTTACGTGTAAGCAAAGGGTTCCCCAGAAATAGTTGACTCCAATAGCTAAATGTGGTCTCTGCATACTTTTGAATAGTATAGAAATAATGACTACACTTTTAATAATACCCATGGATAGACACACCACTCTGTTTGTACAGTTTTTAACATTATAAAGGTAATGAGTCAGACCTTAGGTAGTGAAAAAGTATAATTTACTAATTACTATATATGACAGTTTTATGTCTAATTAAAATGAGAAAATGTGAGCAGACCTCTAAAATGGTGGACTGGATAGTTCAAGAGGTTTTAAGAGGTTACTACTAAGGAGCATAGCAAATGTCTACGCTTGTGTAATTCATGTCAGTCTATTAAGAATGAGGTTGAAAGTGGCAGGGTGCATATACTGACCTATGAAAAATTCAGTTGCTAATAGCTAGTCTGTGGTGGAATGTCCTCAGGTGTAGTCAGTTTGAATGTGAGCCCGTGTTCACCCAAAAAGCTCATTAGAGCATTGGTTATGAATAATTCTGCTGGGGACTACATTGCCACTTAGTCAGGCTGGCCTGATTTCCCCAAAGCAAACTTTCCTTCCTGGAGGAGCCTGAAAGCAGACTTTACTGATAAAGTGTCTGCCAGCAACACAATGCGCACAAGACTCTTACTTTATATTGAACTTTTACAAGTTATTTGCAAGTTGATTTACAACAGAATCATTTCTACTTGGCAGATTTGCAGAAATGCTTAAAAAGATTTACATTAAAGTTGCTGTGCAAAAGCACCTCCCAAACACTCCCTAAAGCTGTAGTCCTGTTAACTTGAAAATACCACTAACCATATAACTTGGATAGAATTGTGAGTTTTGATAAACAAGTTGTATGTCTCATCACTGTTTTTCTTTATTTGTAAGAAGCTCCATCTTAGATGCTACTAGCATGATACAATAGTTTAACAGTTATCATGTTGATTTAAGATAACTTTGCCATAATTTGCTACTGCATCTCTTCTGCTGAAACCATACATTTTAGCTTAAATTTGACTCTATGTACTATATTATGCCAAAAATAGCGATGACACCATCTAATGGTCGGTGTCTGTAGAGATGGCAGCAGGTTATGTACTAATAAACCTAATTAACCGTTAAAGCTGTTTGAGGTATAAAAAACAGTATGATATAGCTGGGATTGAAACACAATAAGAGCAGGACTCTATGACTCTGTTTTACTCCGGTCCTCAATTCTAACTATTTAAAGCACCTATCCAACCAAATTACGTAAATAGCCCATTGTGATGAAATCATAAACCATAATTAAGTCTCACCTGTATTTGCATCAGCAGCAGCTCCCATTTGAGCATGGTTATGGTTAACTTATGGCCATGCATAGAGTGCTTTGTCCTCTCTGAAAACCTGAGTATTGTATTCTCTCTAGAGAAGAACTAGAAAATGACAGTGAAAGCACAGTAAGTTCAAATGTTTGCACTAAAGCAACCAAGTCTCCCGAAAGCAGTCAAGGAACAAACACAAAGATAGAGCAGAAGGGTTCATAGTGATTCTCCAATTGATCTTACAAAGTATGTACATGCGACACAGCTCTTTTGTTACTGTATGATTGAGTGTTTGATCAATGGGCCCAATGCACTTTTGCTTGAAGTGTTTATGCTGGAAGTGAGAAAAGGAAAGTTTTACCTCACACTTCTCAAAATCTATATTTTGGATGCATCTTTTAGTGAACAGAATTAGTGTGTCTTGGTTTGCTTTCCTCTTGTTTGCAGTGTTTATTTTTAGCCACGTCTTCACACTCATACGAACTCTGGAGAAGCAGAAAGTGAGGATTAGGTGAGAGAGATGAACAGGCGTTTAATTAAAAACTCTTTGTTAAGCGTACGGCAGGACCAGACACTGACCCAGCCTTTAGAGTTCTGTATAATGCCACTTTTTTCGCACAAAATAGGTCACATGTAAATGAGAACAGGCAGATGCTCATGGGTTGGTTGAAAAGCGAGAATGAAGAATGTGTGCACTGAGTGAGACCAAATAAATGCACAGTCAAAATCATTCATGCATTCTGTGTAATAACTATCAAAAACTATTTTGTTTATGCTCTTACCTATAAAACATATTTTGCATTCAGATGGTAAAAAATCAGTTTTAAACAGAAACACTCAAAGTAAACCTAAATCCTTTCATGTTGTTTATGCTCTATAAATATTCTGTGCTCTCATTTTATCTCAGAATTATTCTTCTTTTGTGAAACAAACTATTGTATTTGACTTCACGTTACACTACAATAGTTTAAAAGAATAGTTACTGATCGGTTTCCAGATTTTTTGATTAATCCCTTAACTTGTGGAAAAAGCCACAGTAATGTCATATTCAATTGTATCCATCAATCATGCAGCTCTTTAGTCTTGGGCATGGTGGAGAGGTTGGTGTGTGATTGATTGAGTGTGTGGATAGATGTCATTTATACAGGTTACGAGTTCAAACAGGTTAATACAGGTAAAGGAGTGCAGAATAGGAGGGTTCCTTAAAAAAAAACTAGCAGGTCTGTGAGAGCCAGAATCCATACTGGTTGGTAGGTGATCAAATATTATATAATCATTATTTATGTAAAATGCAAATAAATTATTTCAAAATCATACAATGTGATTTTACAACTAAATTTTTCAGAACCTGAATCTCACCGCTGAGGTGTACCTACAATAAAATTTACAGACCTCTCCATTCTTTGTAGTTGGAAAAACTTGCAAAATACTTGTACCAAAGTATTTGTACCAAATACTTATTTTCCCCACTGTACAATATTTGCAGAGGTATGTATACTATATAAAGGCTCCACATACAAATAATGGATGAGTTTTACTAAACACCTCAGTAAAGGGATGGGAAACACCCAACTGTGGCTGTCTCCAAGAAGAACACAGAACATCTTAATACAACCAGCATCAAGGGGCAAAAGCAATTAGAAGTGTCAGAACTGGCAGAGGTCAGTACAAGTGTCTGAAGTGAAGACTAACATGGGTGCCAAAGTGCATCAATGTCTCAAAATGAGTTTCAAAAGACCTCTGGATCACGTGACATGAGCACACATAGCGAGAGAAAAAAAATTAATCAGTTAATCAAACAATCCAAAGCGAAGCCTAGAAAGCTGAGGCATTTTACTTGTGCAGTCTAGACTAGTGTTTCTTAATCCTGGTCCTGGTGCTTTTAATGCTCAAACACACCCACTTAAACTCAGTAATGGACTTGTTAATGAGCTTTGCAACTGTATCAGGTGTGCTGTGAGCAGGCAATACACAAAAATGTGCAGTTTAGTGGGGCCCCAAGACCAGTCTAAGAAACACTGGTCTATACCATTCAGTCAACACTGGATTGAATCAGACAAATACAAATTGATTGCTTGTTATAGTGAAGTATAGGGATTTTAATTCAATTCAATTCAATTCAATTTTATTTATATAGCGCTTTTTACAATGTAGCATCATCTCAAAGCAGCTTTACAG
>JAUZST010000508.1:62276-83618 GCA_034779995.1 Parotocinclus haroldoi
GTGTGTGTGTGTGTGTGTGTGTGTGTGTGTGTGTGTGTGTGTGTGTGTGTGTGTGTGTGTGTGTGTGTGTAGAAAATGACCATAGACAGGGTGCCAATCCAATAATAATAATATTAATAACATCATCATCATAATCATTACAGGCGGACACATATTTCCGTCAACTTAATTATTTGTATAATTGAATATAATGTTTCATTTTATTACAGGGTTAAAATGATTTAATTCATGTGAAACAAACAATTACATTGTTAAACCAGCACTTTAAATACTTTTTCCTAATGGTACGTTTGTGTCATAATATTGACTAAATGCACGTAAATCTGCAGTCAGTTTTTGCTAGTGGTGCTGTTTCCAGTGAAAATGATGAGACGCAGTCAACAAAGGATTACTTAAAACTTGGTTGTAATTTGGGAAACTAAGAAGGCTTTGGGAAACACTCACCAAAACTGGCATTCTTAAATTTGTTCGTAAATTGCTAGGACTCATCATTATTGGGAAATGTGCCCATGGTTAGTACATCTATATGCAATTTCTAAAAGACTGTCCTGGCAAATGACATCTCCAATGTATGTATACTGTCCAAGAACCAGCAAAGCTACATATTAAAAGACAATTCTAAGTTTATAATATAATTATACTTTTATCACTCTGCATTTAGTAGCTGGCTACTACATTTTTTTAAATCAAACATATACTGTAAATAACAGGAAGCACACACATGCTCCTTTACTCATATCTCTTGCTCATCGCTACCAGTACTTACCAGTAGTATCCAGCAAAGAACATGGAGTATGTTTTTTTTTGGTGGAGTTTTTTTTTTTTTTTTTGCTTTGCTCAGATTAATATTTGCCCCACCCTATTATCATGTAGCTTGATCTGCGAGCCGGAGGCAGTAATATGAATGTAACTGTACACATGCTCTGGGGATTCTGGTCACAAGCCACAATTACTGCCGGCCTTGCTGTAATGGGAAACAAATTTGTGGGAATATTGCTGGCCATCCGTCTTTATTTACATGCTTGGTAATGAGGTTCAGTGTTAATCTGGCTCTGAGGAGCTGCGGTACTCAGAGTGCGGTGCTGCCTTAAGCAAGCGGTGGCCTGAGGATAAATCAATCCCTCACGCCTCTCCTCTTCCTCATATTGATCAGCACCTAGGCTAGATGGATGCTTTTTGCAACTAGCTCTCCTAATACTTCGAAAACTCAATTACCAAAAGAAGGACAATGGCTTTTGTGGGCTGCCTACAAAGATTAAAGAAAAGGTGTAAAGATGTACAGCTAAATGTCACAGAGCACTTTTGTTCGGACCTTTACAGAGAACCGCACAGGCTGCAAACTGGGCTGTTCTGTGTTGTGATATATGTGAACATAAACCGTCACCTTTTCTGTCAGAATATTGCCTGTTCTTAGTCTCACACTAGCATGGGCAAGTATTATGGTTATTATTATATGCTATGTAATATACAAGTCATTTAATACATATACATCAAGCTTGAAAATACAGGTTTGAACAAGAGTCTCGGTCAAACGGCATTTAGTGTGTTTTCTAAATAAGGAGTTAGCACAACCTCTGCATGAAACAACCTTTTGGCATAACTGGCATGCTGGGGTACTTCTGAGCATTTTAATGAACTGTTAACAAGTTCTGTGACCTTACAAAAACAGTAGTGGACTATCTGGATGATCTGAGAAGGTGGGCAAGGGTCGCTCCTGTTGGCCACTGTTTTGTGAGTGAGAGCAATTTATGTGCAATGCTGACCTTTTATGTTAGTTCACGACCTACCATTTGGTTGTTTTGTTGCTCCTAGGCATTTCTATGTGCAATTACAGTTAACCTGGGCTGTCTAAGCAGGGCTAAAAAACACATAATTTACTGATAACTGTAATCTGATTTGCCATTGATGGTGGCATGCTAAAAGTTTTAAGTTAAAACTCTATTGTCAAAAAATATCTATAGAGATGAATATATATTTAGTGCTGGCTCAAATGTTTTTCAAAGCACAAGAACAGTAACCCTTAGATTTTTTATACCAAAACACAATTTTTGCTCTTGAACCAAACACATATATACAGACATAAAAAGCCTTATGATTATTATATCAAGATATGAAAATATATAAATATTTTAATGAATTAATGATCAATTAAAAACTCAAAAGTATTTACAATTGTGATTCAATACTTGAATAATGTGATGCTGTGGAATAAAAATGCTTTTTTTTAAAAAAAAAATTGTATAAAGATACAACTATTGATGATTTTCCTGTTACTGTTTATTATGTTCAATATTATAAAAGACACATTGGTTGAAAGGCTAAGTTTCCATAGATGTTCTTTTTTAGATTTTGCCGATTTAATTGAATTTCCAATTCTTTGTCGTCTTGTAAGAATAATTGAAATGAACTAATTAAACTTAAACATAATTACTATGCAAATATCAGTCACAAACATGAACAAATTACTTATTTAAGTATACACCGTGTGTTGGGAAGCTTTTTTGGCATCAAAATGTTTCTCTAATAGCCATATACTACTATAATACTACTAATAGCCATACTGCTAACCTCCTGGCTGTGTTTTGCCAGCAGGAAACAAACCAATAAACAAAAGGTAGTAGCTGTTAATCACTTTAATAAGGCGTGACCACATCGTATTGCATTCTTCCTCAATAGCAAGACAGAGAGAAACCCAAACTGGATTACTGATTAACCGTGTTTGTGGAAGGGTGAACACAAAGGTGCAGTGTCTCAGTGACCTGTGCTTCCTACTACTACTGATGCCCTAAGAGTTAGATGGGATGTGGGGGTGACAGAGACAGAGAGTGAAAGAGAAGGATGGGGGAGTTCTGATGGCGGCTCCCAGGAGGAATGTAGCCGTGTCTCGTCTAGCCTCCCTACAGAGTTGCTAAATGAACAGTGGTCCATGCACCTGAGCAGGACAGGGAGCAGCCTTGGGCATTCAGTAGTCTTTTCTTGTCTTTAACTCAGTTTTCCACTTTAGGTACCACTATCAATAAGGGCCATACAAACCCAACATAGACACGCAACATTAATACACATGCAGTGAGACACATGGCTACCTATTAGCTTTAGTAGTTTTATACTAGAGCTGTTTTTGAGAGACACATTTTTAGATTTATCCTTAATAGATAGACAGACAGATACAGATAGCTAGATAGATAGATAGATAGATAGATAGATAGATAGATGAGAATATATAAATGACCTCTTGCAATGCCTCTTTAATGCGGCATATTTGCCAAAACCACGCTTTCTTATGTCTGCTGATCCATACAGGCTCTAAATGCAACATAAACTTGGCTGTCACAGAGCTTTTGTGATGTGGAAAACTTGCCATTTTAGGAGACAGCTTGATAAATGCAGAAGCTAGCAGAGCAGAGTGCTCTTCCAGCCAGACTCTTCCCTGAGCCCGCTGGCCACAGTCATGCTAGGGAGGGAAGGGGGGCATGCGGTGACTTTCTCAAGGATAATGAGCCACTGAACGATGGCTGAACTGTTGCCGTCAACCTGCCCTTCTGCTATCGGCTAATTAGATAATTAGCGAGGTCCTAATTACAGGATCAAGGTGCAGGGAAACAATTAACACAACGTATCGGCACATAAAACAGAAATGTACGCTCTGCCAGAGCATATTTAATTTCTCCCTTTATCAGGGTACAAGTCACCGGTCTAAATAGCTGCGTCTTCGCACAAAAGACTATTTAACAAGCCCTAGATTTGGTGGATGGATGATGCCATTTATGAAAGGTTAATGTTGCGAACAGATAACTTAGTTTAGGCCAGAGAAATATCAACCACAAGGGCAAATCATCTCTGTGTGGAAATTTTGTATGTAAATGTGTTGCTAAGTAGCCTCATCATCTTTGTAAATAATCATTACATGGTGCTGCATCGCATTTTCTCTCCAGCTCATATAGAGGAAGAAAGGAGGAAAAAAAAACAGCAAAGTGTCATAAATAGATGAAAAAAGTCAGAGAAGAAAAAACGAACACCAGCACATATCCGCATGCTCCCATAAACACAAAACGTGCGTGAGAGAGGAAGAGAGCATGAGCAAGACAAGAAAATTGAGCCTAACAGCCTGATTCTTAACTATTATTTATCCATTATGGGGAGCGAATGGAACCCGGGTGCTGTTCAGCGGCAGAGAATTAGAAAAGATTTGTGAGCTTTACGAGGCCCTGTCCTCCCATCCACAGCCTGCGGAGCTCCCAGGGGCAGCCTCAGCACCGCTGCCTCAGCTTGTCTGATCATTTATCCGTAATTAGAAAATTAATATTTTAGATGGCGCTATGATGAACCCATTATGGTGATGGGCCCTGATATCAATTATAACTTCAATTTCAATTTCACTTACAGCCTCGGCAAATGGGGCCTGCTGGTCGGACGAGCGCTGATGGGGGCCGCGGCTCGCTGAGCGTGACGAATACAGATCGCTGCACATTAGGATGAGCAATTATTTGAACATGTATAAAAACTATTTACAAGCAATGTAATTGACCGGGGTCAGAAGGAGATGCCGGGCAAAGAAAGAAAGAGAAAAAAAATGGACAGGTTGACAAATTTTTGTTGCAAACCATGTGAAAGGATTTATTCATTTCTGTGTCTGTAATTGAATTTTTGAAAGGTTCTTGTTAAAGCTCTTGCTGTTTGACTCATCCTGCTGCACTGACCTCCCATAGATCTCACCCTCCCCTACCTTTGGCAGAAGGATGCTGACAGAATCCAAGCGCTAAAGAACATCCTGGGAAGAAAGAATGAGAGACATTTTCAGTGCATACTAATCTCTGCTTCTAAAATAATACGATGCAGATCTAATCTGTTATGTCTTGGGTGTATAAGGCTTTTGACTTTTTGTCTTGCTTCCAAAACGTGAATACTGCAGTATAATATTGAGATCCATACGAGATAGCCTTGATTCATGTCTAGGGTTTAGAATTAGTTTAAATCAGTGTGATTCTTGTAATTTGTTGTTAGTTGTTAATGCATCTGGAAGCTCATTATAAACAGCATCTTTAATTTGGCCAATTTCCCAAACGGAGCTGTGATTAAGCTCCACTTATTATTTACACATATTTCATAACAGTGCTTATTGCTCAAAGGCACTGCCATGCACCTCATCCATCAACGAGCTTTCAGGGGGGGGGAAATGTCCCTTGAAAAGGTCTATCATTTCAGGCAGTCATCCTCTCAGAGGGGGACTGATGTTGCTGCTTAACACACAAATCCTCTTCTCTCTGCCCAAATGTCCCCCACCTGGGGCCCTAAGTCTCCACATATATCCCCCTCCACTAGTACGGTGTGCACACATGTACACATTCACACACACACACACACACACACAGAGGCCTCTCGAACAACACATGCAACTTGTTTTTCACATGTCAGTTTAATTGTTCACTGTCAGAGGCAGAGCAGCGGATAACAAGCTTAGCAAATGATGTCTGCTGTTGCTACACATTGATTAATATTTTACATGTTATTATCCTCTGTCTATTACAACAGCAAATTAAACTATAAATCACCCCTTCAGACGATGTCACCCAATCATAAATCGTGGCTCTCTCCTTCCCGTGCTTGCAACTGTGCACTGCCATGCAAGGTCTCACTGCTTTTCAAGAGAGTGCAAAGTGGTAAAAAAAAGTGCCTATGTTTTTTGAACTGAGTTATGGACTAGTCAGGGGGACCGTGTACATAACAGCAGTGAAAAATGGCAAGTTTGTTCTGCTATTAAGCATACGAAAAGCATAAACTCTTAGGAGCGTTTAGAAGTTGGAGCAAACTGTTAGTTTACCTAAAAGGTCAATATGAACTATGAAGCTGGTTTAGTCTCTCTAGTAAAAGCTTGTCACACAATAGAGTTATAGTTTTCATGTATTTACCCTGCTTGTGCTCATCATGGCCATACAGGGATCCAGAGCATTTCCCATAATTCACCTTGCAAGCATGCTTGTACCATGAACACAGTGCCAGTCCATTTTAGGGGTGGGTAGTGGTCAATTTTGCAGTGCCAGGGGATGATCCCCCATATCCAACATCCCCTCCATTAGACAATCATGATTGATTCACACACAGCCTGGCCAGAAGGCTCCATCAGGTCCTGAACATGGGTCACTACAGTGGTGTGTTAGTGAAAATCTGACACACCACCTGAACATCAATGGAAGGATTATCCCAGATCATTTTTTCCTGGATCAATACAATTTATAAACATGACTGGTAAGTCTATGAGATATAATAGGCCCAGTTTCCTTCTTGTTTTCGAATACAGTTATTTAAAGACTACTTCTCACTTTATTCTATAGAACCCACAATATTCTAAAGAGCCTACATGAAAACATTTCAAGTTTTCGGAATAAAATTATCTGTATTTTTCACCTTAACGTAAGACTAATAATTAATTAATTAACTATTAATACAATCTAATTGACTAATTTACTCATAGTTCTAAATAGCCTAACCCTAGCTTGGCATTTTGTTTTTTTATGTCAGGGATCAAAAATGCCCTTTCTGGTGCAATGACAAGGCCATGACTAGTTATGCTGTGTCCTGGAATACCTGGAATAGTATGTGCTATTAGTCTAATAATAAACTATTTGAGAATTGAGAAAATATAAGTACAGACTAGGATTGAGTTTTTAAAAACAGATGTTTGTAAGGATGCATATGCAGATGCAGGCTGATTATTTTGAAATAATGTTTTCATATAATTAAATTAAAGGTCATGTACAGTACATGCAGCAGCAGGTTTTATGCACCAGTACGACATGCACATTCTAAATTCACCTTAAATTGTAATTTAGAAATGAAACCAAGATAATAAAATTCACAATGCAACATACAATTGAAAAAAAGCTGACGATTATATTGTATAATTCCAATAAACATTTGTTTTGTTTTATTAATAACTGTGTAAAACAAATTCATTGAAATCATCTCTAAATGATTTATGCAAGCAGGTTGCAGACACGACTTTGGTGAAGTAAGCATAAATTCAGGGTTGTGGACAAATAGTTTTTCCTTCCTTTTCAGGATCCATTTCTCTTGAATATCCTCAAAAATATCAGATGACCTTTGGCTGTCATGCCTTTCCTCATTTTCACTCACTGGCCAGAAAATCTGCTGGCCCCTGTTCCGCTGACAGCTAAAAATCAATTTATACAGTCTGCGTGCATGCAGAGACAGGGAATAGGACGGCAAGGCAGCCATAATGACATGGCCAATTGCATTGTGTTAGGCGACAAGGGGTCAAGAGGGATCTGTGCACAGCGGATGGGCTGCATTGTTCACTGTGGCAGCATTAAGGGGGTATTACATGAGGGGTCGAGTGGCCGCACTGACAGAGGCCTGCATAGGGTCCACCCTATCATCACTCCGGGAGATGAGCGTGACATAGAAACTGACATTACTAGGAATAGGGGGAGGGGTGCAAAGGGATGTAAATCCACCGGACCCCCTCTTACCGTTCCTAAAACACCCCACAGATCACCTTCTGATAGGTGACAGTGACCTCTCCTAAATCCCATTTTCCGAAGGGCAAAAAGAGCCATATTCATCCAAAACAACCTTTCCTCCGCAACTTAGTCCCTATTCATGCATGAGACGATACAACTGTCATTTGTATACAGCTTCACGGGCCATCATTTATTTATTTATCTACCAAGCGGATGTAGCTGAAGAAGGCAATACTCACTGACTGATCCTCCTTAAGCCCCTTGGATCTCTGGCAGAGAAAGTCCCTCTGGGGTCCCCAATGATTTATCAATTTGCAATGTTTATTAAGGTGGCTTTTCTCCTGTTGGACAGCAGTTGCTTTCTGGCTCCACACTTGTTGCAAGGACCTGGTCTGGTAAGAGGGTCACTCAATGAGGACTCAAGGCAAAGTGCAGGTGAGGTTATGACTCACAGCTTTCTCAGTAGAGTCCATAGATTTGGGGTTAAGTCATCTGCCCTGATCGTGTTCTTCTTATCACAGTAATTACCGCCTAAATTACAACTTTATCAACTTTCCAAAGAGAAGTCGTTGATAATCTATTGATATTAGTCCCTGTCATGACCTGACAGCACTGACCTTTTAAACTGGGACTTAGAGCTTGGGTTAAGGGTGAGATAGTAGAAAACATTTGAGACTAGTGAATGAACACGCTATAAATATGATTTATTGTTGTTTTCTATTTTTCGTATCCTACAGAAAATCAATTGGCAAGAACTGTAGACTCGCAAAAATCACTTAACTATTGTCATATGTTTTCTAATGTACTATGAGTTGCATGTACTTTATTTGCTAGGTCATCTTAAGGTAATGGCTCTTCTTGGTTCCCGACATGACATTATTTAAATAATACAACTTAAGGTAGTACTGCAAAAAATATAACTTGTCATTATAAACTGATACGACCTACTGTATTGTGCAAAAGTCTAGGGCCACCAATAGGTTAATTTTAGAAATTGAATAATAATCACATATAACATGTCAACAATTTGATTCAAAAATTTTAAACCTGGAATTATCACTCGATAATATTATTTTCTACTGATCTTCATTCCAATCTTCCAATCCGATCTTTATTAAATCTTAGCCTTTTCATCCTATCACCTTGGACAAAAAGCGTTTTTTACCTTTTACCTTTACAAAAAGAGATCTCAGGTCAAGCTGAGTCATGTCAAGTCATAACTATTGGTATCTTGTGGCTTAAAACTTTTGCACAGTAAAGTAATTATTTAAATACTATATAAGAAATATTATATTACAAAAAACGCAACTAACTGGATTTATATTTTTCTTTAGGGATTTCTTATAGTCAACTATTGGAAGTTAGTGTGCTGTTCTAATTTGTCTCCTAAACACATTAAATGATGAGCAACAGAAACAGAACTAGACAAGGTGTGCTATGACAGGCGAGAGCCTTAGTTAAATGAGAAAGCTATGGTGACAGACTGATGACTTGGTGTTTTGAAACAATAGACGGTCAGGCCACTGTGTGAATTGACTGTCAAAGGACCTCTGATTACACACCTGACCCCTTCATTCCTGCCTGTTCGCCGACATGGACACTTCTGTCATTATGCCTACCATTCTCCTTTGCAATGTGCCAGCCAGGGCAAGCTCAGCCACATTTTAGTGTTGTTTATTGATTTCTGACCTTGCGCTTAATAGTTTTCCCAGGCCCCCCAAATGGCTTTTGTAAGCAATAGGGTTTGTACATCTCACCGATCAATACCTTTTATATTTACAATAAAATTGAAACGGCTTCTAGCAAGGGGGCTGCTGGCCCGGCATTTGTCATCCTTCTGCAAGGGAAAACTATGTCATTACCTGAATTAAAACATTTATTTCTGATTAAGAGAGTGTCCTATCTCATTAATTTTTCCCCTTCCAATACAAGGGGAATAGAATCCTATTGATTTTTTCACTTTTTACACGTCTCCACTACTGGGAAGATAATTGAGAAGTTAGCTAGAATAAATGAAGTTTCCAGTCTAGCAGAAGGAGCCAATACCTTGGAAATGTGAGGTGTTTTTGTGAAGCAAGGTTTTTAATTTTGCAGCCAGCGAGGATGCGAGGCCTGAACAAATTGGATTAAGGTTTGGAACATGAGGCTGGGGACTAGGACCTGATCCCACCAGGTGACATGAGTAATAAGACAAGCTTCAGCTTGTTCCCTGACCAACAACCACTGCCACAAGAGGAAGTCTAGATAAAAGATCCCTAAGCCTATTAATGCTAAAATGTTCTCAATCTGTCCATCCCACAAGACTTATTGTTGAGACAGAATCGAGAGATGGTAATCAATGGTTGAACTAGACCTTTCAGTGTCTAGTGGCTATTGATTAAGCTTTACTAAATGAATGAGATTAAAGTCCTCTTTGTCTTCATTTAAGATGAGTGAGTTACAACCATCCTGCCATTGCCCTCAAGATGTTTTAGACCAGTGGTTATAAACCAAATGGCCTGAAGGATAGTGACATTAATCTGGCAAACAATTACTATTTTTTAATAGCTAACATGTCCTTGAGAAATGCTTTTGACAGTGTTGTAGCCCATCTGAATAATGAGTACAACCTATTGTTTCAGACAAGGTTAGCACAAAGTTATGTCATGAGCACAAAATAGTCATGCTGTCAGTACACAAATACCTTTGTTTAGAACTTATAAAATAGTTTTAGTTGTTTTTAAATGATTCAAAGATTACCTGTTTACATGGCTAGAACAAATTTAGAGACTAGTACACATCTAAAGGTGCCAGGTTATGAATTAATAAGATGTATTAACAGCACTTATTACCTCAGCCTGGACTACGGCTTACAATCCTATTTTCATTTAGGTCTGCAGCCTATTGACATTCATCAATAAATTGTTATTCGAATTTGATTAACTTGTTTACAATTGTGAAAACATTTGGTTGTCAGTCTTTGAATTGACATTGTCCATCATGGTTGTCAGCTAACAGATAAGCATGTGGATAAGTAGGAACCCCTTATTCCACTCAGTTTTTTCTTTTCCTATCCATTGACCGGCTCACTGGCCAGCTGACCAGACACCTCTCCGGCTCTGGCTGAGTAGCTGATCGGCCGAGTAGCAGGGAACCTGCCAGCCACAGTAGCTGCCTCCGATACAAGCCTGACAGCACATTAATTCAAAGTGCGGAAATCGCTGCAAATAGGCAGGAGACACAGTGTCCACCGAGAGCTAGAGAAATGAAGAGAGAGAGAGGGGGAGGCAGCTCGAGATAGAGGGAGTGTGTAAGAGGAGCCTTTTAATGAGCTGCTATAAGTTACTCTGTCTGACTTGACCATTAGAAGACTGTAATGTGCAATTGGTTGAGAAAATGTGTTGCAACTGTGATAGGCACCCATGCCAAGGGTGGTTTAAATCACAAGGGGCATGCTGAATCTTTCAGATAGGTGAATTACACTCGCTGGATGCTTTATTGCCATATTTTGAGGTGCTGATGACGCTTAGACTGATTGATTTGATATTTAAATAGTGGATTTGCATCTCTGCATCTGTACCATAAAAATCCTAAAGGACAAATCTGATAAACAGTAGGTCAGTGAGTGATCTGTTATAGTATGGAATTGCAAAGTCCTGACCGCTAGCCAACCTGTTGGTTATCCCAGAGTGACAGCACATGATACCAGTGGGATATAGAATGATATAAATGGTTGGTGATATACTATACTGCTGTTACAAGTAGTTCATGCTAAATGAAAACATACAGTATACACTGATATACAAAAAACAATAAAATCACCTGGTCTGTAACAATGTTTAGGCAGTTCTTACGCATCAAATGAACTTCTAAGTAAATCCCCAGACCCACGGTTACCAAGGGAATATTACACAGAGCATATTTGCATTCTTCACACAGTGCATCCTGGTACCTGACCAACCATGTGACTTAAAAGTAAAAGTTCTATCTCTTGTATCTATTGTCTTGTTTCTATCATCACTTTTGATGGTGGACAGGTGTTTGCACTCTGTGGTAACTGCATATTCAGTAGTGGGATATGAATTGTGTGTTGTGAAACGTTTCTCCAAAAACCAGCATTAAATACAGTACTGTGCAAAAGAGCACGTGTTGTTTTACTTCTGTTGTTGTTTTAGCAATGGTGTAATTCTTTTCTAAAGTGTACTGACATATTTAATTACAAATCAGCTTATATGGCATCTTGTTATTAACAAAGCTAAAGCTGTGAGATCTCATTTGTTCATTTGTAAAACCAAAAGAGTGGGGGTCGGGTAAGAACAGCTTCATTTGCGCTTGCATGTCCATGAATGAGGCAGTCTGAGAAGAGAGACCACACGAAATGGCCATGAACATTCATCACAAACAAGGCCCCACATCGATGAAAAATTACAGGATTACCAATGACCTTCCAACCAATCAGCCTCTGTAATTACACTCGTTTGTTATGGTCAGCCAAGACAGAGCAATACAGAGATGACCCAAAAGAGAAGCAAAATGTTTATAAATAGTCAACCATGAAAAAAAAGCAAAGTTATTTGGGTAGCAGCTTTGACTAGGGGGAGGGAAGTAACAAATACACATTTTAAGAATATTTGAAAGGTGGATAATAATACTACAGTAGGCAGTTGTTTTAAGTACAATTTGTCTACATTTAGATCAGTTTGTCTGGTTTCGTGACACTGAACTCCAAAGCACATTAGGAAGCTGTACAAATAAATACATAAATAAGGTAATAAAGGTAAAAAAAATAACAGCTGGAACTAATTCAACTCTAAGGACAAATTGTATTACGCAATCAATTGTATTTGGTACAAAAATTATTTTCAAGGTGCCATTTTTTGCCATGCACTAACAAATACACATTTTTTACATAAATGTATTGTATGCTATCGTATGCTAATGCAGAGCTATTTTTCTACACGACTGTATTATTTAGACATAAAATAATAAAAAATATTTTACTTTTAAAAATCTATTCTGTACATGTTTTGTTAAGGATGATGTCATGGAGATACAGCGTTTTGTTGCTTTTGCCATTCATTAGGCATTATTCTGATCCTCCTTTCAATCCACATCCAACTTCACAGCTCATTTACATGTTGTACTGCACAAAAGGCCACCATTAGATTTATTGTTTTAGTAATGCTATTATGACCATATATAACATATCATTGCCACTCCATAGTATCTTTTCCGCTAATTTCCATTCCAGTGCTTTTAAGCTTTAACATATCTTAACCTTTTCATCCTGTTCTCCTTCTGAAAAAGTTTCTTGGCTGCTACCCTTTCAAAAAAGGTCATTCCTGTTCAATCTTCTTCAGACTGTAGAAGTGTCAATTTGGCAAATTGGAAACTGCGGGCTACTGCTATTGCTTAAGTGTAAGGGGAAGTCACGCAAGTACTTGCCACTGTAGCCTAAAGAAACTGTTTGCCTGTATTTTCTGACTGTATCTAATAAAGAGACTGAAAATAATTGTATAGGTCATTATACCATTGCTAAAACAATAGCATATCTAATCTAATGATTATTTTATGACTTTTGTACAGTTCTGTATATCACAAAAATGCAGCTTATCACCTATATGTAGTCCTTATCAGTGTGCATAGTCTCTTCTGAGCTTTTTCCCTATCAACAGTGTGCTGCTTAATTACAGTCTGCTTCTCAGTCATACTCATTTATACCCTTTTCTTTTTCCTGGTTCCTTGTCTAGTTTTTCCATCACTATGATGGCCTGGTGCCCCTCTTTCCTGACTTCTTCCTTGTCTTGTCTTGTTAACCCATGTGTCTCTGTTTATCTATACCACCGTGATAAGATTTTCTTGACTTTTAGTCTGCATCTTTGGGCAGACTTGCTCCTCTTATGAACCTGTTCTCCATCCACTCAGATCTGAGTTTCACTGGAAGCATTATTGGCTTTTACTGTTCTTCTAGAACACAGAAATCGAAAGCTGAAGATTGGATATCTAATCACCACCTAGCAGTTGGTATACAAAACTGGGTTGCCTTTAGTCCCAACTATTATATTTGATTGGGGAGGAATAGTTTTATTTTGTTTTACTAAAATCTACTAGTTTTATGTAAAGTTTACCTTCCACTCCCATATAGCCTTAACATCAGGTATTCCATAGCTTTATTATACTTTACATTCTTAGAAATTCAATTTACCCACGACAGTGCTACCTATTTATTTATGTTAACCCTTGAAATAAAATTACAGAAAAAGATCAGCCATGGTCTAAACATTGTTCCTCTCTGCACGGCTGTATTTGTATTTTCAGTGTAAATTAGTTTCTCTCCATGGCATTGCTTAGCTTCTGTGAGAGAAAACACATCAGTTCCTTTCCCACAAGAAGACTAAGTCTCCTGTCGTGTCTGTGTGTGTGTGGGGGTGTGTTTACTACAGACCACCAAAAGCCTCATTGTATTCTACCTGCCTGCTCTCTGCTGTCATTATTCCATGTTCATCGACACAGAAGTTATAGTTGGCAAAAAACCCATCAGGTTGGCCAGGCAGCAGATAATTGAGGTGATGATCAGAGCTTTTCAGGGACAATTGATAGTGATGGAGTCAGCCTGGGAGGATTTTCGAGCATCCTGGCCATTGTATCACCGATTTAGCCTCCGGAGTAGCAAACAGAATGTGGAATAACATATATGGTGACCGCTGAAGTCACCCTGGATCTAGCACAGCTCAGCCAGGATAAGTCCTCTCTCAAGCACAAGGCTTATTTCAAGTCACAGAGAGAAATGACTCGGACTCCATATCTCTGTTTGAGCTATCTGGTTGACAAGTTGCCAAACTGACCAAATCCCTGTAAGCCGATAAGGCAAAGCAAGTTCAGGAGTGATATTTCATAAACGTTGGATAGGTTGAGGTAAAGGATGCTGGAGGTTATTACATTTTTCCCCCTCGAGTAGCCTCGGATTGAATGTGTCAAAGAGAGATGTCTTGATAGCACCAATGCATAACTGTTTTATGTCATATTATTTTCTCTTGAACAATGAAAGTAAGACAATCTATATTTTATGCAGCCCTAAATTAGAAAAAGTCAAGACACTATGGAAAATGCCATTACAAAAGGAGTGTGACGTTACTTTTACATTAACTTTGACTTTTATTTTATGTCAGATATAATAAAATTAATATAGTTAATGTTTTATTGGTTCAGCTTATTTTCATTTGTTGATATACATACATTCCTGCATTTTAGCAACACATTCCAAAAAGGGACAGTACAACATTTACCACTTTGTAATATTACAAATACCTACTCACAAGTGCTTTAGCACCAAGGATACCAAGCAATGAGTTATTTTGTCCCTTTATTCCTGATACATCTGAAGGTGTGCAGAACTTCAAGGTTGATTAAAAGAGCTCTAGAGTACTGTGTCTTCTACTGAGTGATGTGAGGTGCCATTTTTTACATTAGGTTTGTATTCTGCACAGTAAAGTTTTAAGATGCACTTGTGAATGTAATGCTGTAGTAGTAGTGCTAGACCAAGGTTTGCCAAAGTAATGTCAATACCCATGTTGTTATATGTACAATATATATACATAATATGTGTGTGCGTGTGTAAATCCATTACTATCTTTCTTCGAGGAACTTTGTTGTTAAACATTTCAATAATTTACTTACACATTTGTGTTAGGAGTCCTACTTCGCACACCCGTGCGAGTTGCCGTCATCGTTGAGGGTGGTTACAGGACAATCGGTGAGGCGGTTTATATTCCATGTTCTGATTGGCGACATGATGACGATCACCTGGAGGTCCTGTTATTTAAGTGAGGGTTTTAGCATTGTTTGGGATCACGTCGTCATATGCAGTATCTGTTTTTTTCCTGTCCGTGACACACAGAATTCGGAGACGCCAGCGATCGCAATTCTGAACGCGTCCATTTCAAACGCTTAGTTGGTGAGCCAACTAAGGTAACGTAGCCGGTAAATTAAAAGGGAAATACCAGGACTTCCTGAGGCCTCACTCCTCCACATCGCTTAGTGTCACTCTGTTCGGTTAGCTGCTCCGTTTGGGATGTGCCCCAAATGGCTTCTTCAGTGCTCAGTGCACTCATGCTTGGGCTCGTTCCGGAGGGAAGTGTTCCAAATCGGTGCTTTATCGTGCTCCCTGCACGTCTGCCCTTGCCGTGTATCACTGCCAACTGCTGCGTGTTTATCCCTTTTTGTGTTTTGTATTTTGGAGAGCCTTTTTGCTCTGCCTATTTAGTTATTTCTCCATTCCTATTGTACGCCGTGTGGTTCCTTTATTCCCACATCCTCCCACATCCCGTAACAATTTGTTGACAAGCTCGAATTCATCATGCCCATCACCTGTTGACATCACCTGGTTGAAATCACAATTTTAGTTATTTTATCAGGGACAATTGTCCCAATTGTTTTTACACTTCTTCAGGTCTGGAATGCAGGAATGAATGTACAGTATACATGCAATTAAATAAAAGTCAAACACACTGTGTTTTTTGTTTGTTTAAAACCTTTTGATTTGGGGTTCTATACTTGCCTGTTCCTGACAGGTTTGGCCCTTTTCTTGTTTTTGATTTTGTCTTCAGTATGCATGTCATATCATGGCATGAAATCTCAGCTAAGATCAATGAAGCTCCTTAACACTCACTGTTACTGTATCAATAACTCAATAGTCTCGTGTAAGGCACATAGCTGTTTTCATTATGATCTCTGTCGGAACCAGGTTGGCACCATGGGAGATAAGTTGGCGGGCAGGCCTGACAGTCCATCAGATCATTCTGTACCTCAGCATCTTGTCATTGTGTAGACAGAAGTGTTTGAAGGACCTGGCTGGCTGACCTGGCGGCCTCGCGTTGGCACAGTCAGCAAAGTCCGAAGCTCCCTGTCATTCCAGCAGAAAAAACTGCAAACGTCTTAAGAACCTGCCTTAATCCTCAGCACCCTGTGGCTGAGCCCTTGACTGAAGCCCCCTTGAGCCCTTCATGGCTCCCCTTCTTGCCCCCGTTATTGACCCAAACTGTCATCCTAGCCTGCTGATGACCTCGGCACTCACAACGATCTATGGTGAGTCATGAGTTCAAATGATTTTCTTCGCTGTTTTCCTTGTGAGCTGATTGTTAATGACAACATTAGAAAGAGAATAATCAAGATTCAACAAGCAATTGCACCCTGAATTTGTAAACGTGATTACTGTGCTCACTGATATTGTAGTGTCGTTCTTGTACTCTTCATGCAAACTTTTGAATGGGGTGGTCCGTTGAAAACGTCTTATTTACAATATAACACACAGTCACACATGCTATGGAGGTTTCACCCTCCCACCAGCAGAGGTCACTGTCGCCAATTTGCTAGGGTCTCTGAGCCAATTTCTGGTGATTTGGGTGCGTAAATTGGATGGGCTCAAGGATGATGTGAAATCTTGATCTGGCCTGCTTATGAAATCAGAGCATTTGTATGATCTATTTATATCTTTGGTTTATTACTTTTATCTGTTGTTCTGTAGTTTTGTCTTTTGTGTTGTTTAGATTTGTCTGTTGCTTTGCATTACTTACCATTATCGGCCCAGTACGGTCTCATAGTCGTCTTCTTTTGCCTTGCCTTTTGGATTTTATTTTGATACTTCCTGTATGACACTTGGACTGTTCGATTTTGATTTTCCTGCCACATTTTGAGTAAATGCCAGTTTCCCCGTACCACTACGTGTCTCCCTGCCATATTAACTCAGTGTTAGACCAGGATTTTCTGCATGTAGTTGCCAACAAGAATAATGTAGCTAAATAGTATTTGAAGTCTATCTCACTAAATGTTTTCCATAAATACATAACTGAAAAAAAGTGTAGCATGGCATACTGTCGCATCAGGTATTCTTGTTGCCCAATATCTTAGAATCTTGTGGACCAGGGTTTGACCATTTCTTCTGATAACCAGCTGTGCAGATTTTCTGTGTTGGCCTGCATATGTGGTTGAGTGGGTGTTGGACCGTTGACCACTCCAGATATTATTATTGCCTTGCACATTGTGGGTTTTTTTTGGTAAAAAACAATCACACCATGAGCATGATAAATTAATGAATGATTCAAGTTCTCCCTGTTGCTCCCAAAACTGCATAAAAGATAATTTGCTAAAATGCAACCTTGCATGAAATAATTATAATTATTAAAACATCTTTATCACACTTTGGCTTTGAGGTATTAATAATAATTGCGATGATCACAATAAAGACGGTGAGTATTCTGTTATTGATTCAAGCCAATGCTTGAAAGCAATGTTCAGAAATTGGTTCAGCCACAAGCATGCATCTTGTAATCTGAGTTCATTGGCCCATTTCTGCATTTAAATGGAAATTTGGTAGGGGTTAACCTCGTTCTCAGTGTAGCCCATGGCAAATCTTCCATTAATCAAAAGTTACAAACAGACTTTGCACTCTCATAACTCTTTGCCATGGCTTTCCGTGCTGATTGATTCCTATACACACATACTGTCTGATTACCATAATGTGTTCTTGTGGTAAAAACTCCACTTTTGGTGAGAGGAGGGGTGTATGTGGAAGGGTAGTAAGGTAATACGCTGGAGGAAGTAAATAACAAATGGTGGTGGCTCCTCCTCATCAGGAGTGATTTCAGTCTAATGCTCCATCATGGCAGAGTCTTGAGAAGAGACTCTTTGTGGTTTGGACTATCAATTATGAGCCTACGTGAGGAGGTAGACACAGTCATTTCACTGATTGTCATCCGTACCAAGCAGTGACACGAGGAAGTGATCTATCAGTCCATTTCCTGTGACATGGTGAGAAAGATGATGAGCGACAAAGCGACTCATGCCAAGACCACCCCCACCGTCCGCCACCCCCAAATAGACACCCACACATAACCACACACCCTTATATCCTTTCATGACTGTTTTACATGCTCCAGGGAACACATTTTAATCCACACTCTTAACCTTTCCTGTCCTACCATTTTTCTTCTTGCATATTGATTTATACATCCTGACTGGCCCCAAACAGGTGCTTGTGTTATTGATTAAACTTACTTTGTCCAAGAAGTGTTTGCCACCTCTATTTGTTTTTGGGCTGTGCAAGTAGATACAAATCTTTGTGAATGCAATCTGATGCTATTAGCGCTTCGCACGCTGCTTCTAACAGACACAAATCCAATGAAAAAGTGACACACACACACACACGACTTACAAGTCAATTCAGTGTTATAATGTTGATATTTGATAATGAAACAGAATGTCAATTTCATTTCAGTGTATCACTATTGGAACAGTGTCACTATATGATATTTCTGTCGATATAGTAATTCATTCATATTATGTATATTTTTTTCAAAGCAAGTTGTGCTGGGTGACTTTTCTCCAAGTTATAACAGCAGATTATGGTTGGTTTAAAGCATACAGATGTCTGCTCTTAGGTTTATTATGCAGAAATACATGGGCTTCATCAATAATACAATAAAAACAAACAAATCACCCAAAACCATGCATAAATATGAGTTATTTGTTAAACACATTAAATAGTTACCCCAGCAAAACTCTTCTTTCTAATATAGCAGTACCTCATGAATTCATGCATGAACACTGAAAGGACACCTGGTCAGCTGTGTGAGACAAACCAAGCTCCCTATCCTGATGAGCAGTTAGCCTTGGGTGCCCCTGGCATGTTTATGCACCTGAAAACTCACATTTAGGATGGCAAACCAGTGCTTTACTGCCTAGCAACCCTATAACAGTGGAGGCATCCTTGGTGTACTAGATACGATAGGTGTAGCCCCCCCATCCTGAGGAGCTCTAAGACACAAGTGTTGAGCTTTCCTCCTTTCCATGGGTACCTAGGTCTCACCATTCTGCAAAATGGGTGCCCCTGCAATAACGTTCCTCTTGCAATTAGCAGTAGATTGGGTTTACTGATGAGCTCAGTGATTTTGAATTGAAATAGGACTCCTTTGTTTATAAAAATCCAGTTTCTCTTAATGTTGCCTCTCTTAGATACTGGTATATAATATCTAAGAAGCATCTAAGAGCCATGATTATAATTGTTGTTTTGCTATAATATAATGACCAAATATAGCATATTGTTAACGATTGGACAGAAATATTTTAAAATGAAAATTTATGTTCATATTCTGGGCAAATATAATTCCAATAGATCGTTCAATGTCCAAATTCTTCGAATTCAGGCATTGCGCTGTACATGGTCATTATACCAGTGCCAGAGCAATGGTATAGTTTATCTAATTTTCCAATTAAGCTAATCTATTTTTTTACAATACTATCTATCTATCTATCTATCTATCTATCTATCTATCTATCTATCTATCTATCTATCTATCTATCTTTATATTATATATGTAATATAAATTATAAATATATATTTAATATATGTATCTAACCTAGGTAATACCTATCTAATCTATATTCAAGATGGCAGCCATGTTATATATCCACAGTATAGATATATAAAACAGTGCTACATTTAGATTGAAAAAGAAACATATTTTCAGTTGTACTACCAAGAAAGCTGGCATTTATATTGTGGCACAGAAGAGAGTAAAATGCAATCACAATCTACAAGTAGCTCTCCGAGTGTGGCTCTGTAGAACAGATTGCCTAATCTGACAGTATGGGCAGCACAATCTATCTGGGCCTCATTGTGCATCTGACTGGCCGAGGGTTCATTACCATGATCGGTGCTGTAGCTTGCCCTAATATTATCCCACCTCATCTGTAAACACTGCCATCCATCATACACACGCCTGCTGCTTATCCAAACAGATAAGGAGTGAGTTCTAATAATTTGCTCATCTCGAAGAAAAGAGGCGATGAAGATAATCTCACTATGATGTACAATGATCCCCTCTCACCCTCTCTCTCAGAGGAGACAGTCATTATGATCTTAGTGTTAGTTTATTAATGAAACTGGCTGCGATGACACCAGGCAGCAGGGTTATGGATTATAATGCGATCGGCTCATTCATAGGTTAAATCACCATAAACTAAGCAGGATAAATATTGTAATTCAGATCACTGGTAAGAAGTATGATGCTGCATCACATTGTGCTGCCTGTAATCTCAACCCTGCTATTATGCAGATTGAAAAAAGCTCAGAAGGGCTGATGAGATTGTATGATGTGCTTTCATTTCGAGGTGTTTGTATGTGTGCCGTTTTCCCTTTGTGTATGTTTGCTTTTATGGTCTCTTAACAGCTTTAAAGCTGTAGGGCTAGAAAAGCTATCTCAATTGTATATAGGCATTACCACAGTCACACTGTGTTTGTAGAATTTTTATGAGTACTTCAGGAGATATTCCATGAACTCAGCTATTGAAATGTCACTTGAGGCACAATAATGATCTTCCACTGCTATTGTAACAAAGCCTCTATGCTTTGCACCTTTACTAACTGAATTATTATGATATGTTTTGTTGTGATGGCCCTGCTATTCCTACAAGCCCTTCCCGTTGAATTTTATAGGCGAGCAAATGATGCCTTTACATAAAGCAACCACCATAGGTCAAGAATATGGAAGCGAGCCATGCTTTTAAAACTTTCAGAATCTAATATTAATAAGTGCATTTGCCAACAAATAACATGCTTACTGAGAGCTGTTTTAATTAAATAGATTTAATCAGTTTGGGGGTAATGTACTTTTACCGTTTAGTTTGAGTTTTTTATACCAATTGCCTAGATAAACCCTTTCACCAAATTAGTTCACACTTCACTAAAAACAAACAAGATAAATCATTTTAAAATGTTAATTAAGTAGCCAGGACTTATATATTTACAATGACTATGTTGTCATCTAAAGCTAGCACAGTGGCTCGGTGGATAGCACTGTGACCTCACAGAAAGAAGGTGGAATGGTCT
>JAUZST010000508.1:83718-95503 GCA_034779995.1 Parotocinclus haroldoi
TCAATCATAGAAATAGAAAACTCATGTGGCCATGAAAAACAGGAATGCACTCTCACGTCTTACACACATACACATACATGTGTTATTCGCATGTGTTCACAATGTGTTCAGCAATCCCTCCTGAGAGGAATCCAATCAAGCTGTGTGTTTGTAAAAATAATTTCCTTGGTAGTGAAATCTAAATGAACAAATTTATCTAAGTGGAGCCAAATAAATAAACATTAGGATGTAGTGTTGTCTTTACAAGCAAATTGATCTGATCCTTGTCTTCAGAGTTCTCCACCTATCTTCTCCAGACAGCGGACTGTCACATTTGCAATGTAAATGCCTGCTCTTTGGGTACTGAATCGTTTCTGTTGCTGTTTTGGTCAAGCAAAGGTAATAGATACTAAAACACAATTCTTTCCCAAGACACTGCAGCTTTACCAGCAGCAATGATTTGCTCAAGAACAGCTTAATGCACGATGCTTAATAATAATAATATTAATAATAAACAGACGTGTGTGTTTGAGTTTCGTTTTCAGTGTTCAAACATATAGAGTACAAATATACAGCTAACGAAAATGAGGGATATTTCAATTTGATAATGAAGTTTCCTCTAATTTATAATCCCACCTCTGACTCTGTTGGATTCTTAACCCACAGTTGCGTGGATTGTAAAATTGTATGAGTTGTCAGTTGCTCTGTATGGCTAACATGCATTTGTAAATATATGAAATGTACAAATTCCAGGAAAAAAAATATTCTAATAGAGCTACATCTGCATACACCCTTCAAATAAGCCATAATTCTTGATAGACATTATAAAGGCTGATTCCAGCAACATCAGGTGTCATACCTGTCATAGCTGTGTCATAACGCAACCGTATGTAAAGAAAAATCTATTTCATTTGATTCGGCAGCTATGTTAAAATCAGTCCTTGTGAGAGCTGTAACTGGGAATAAGTGTAATAAGTGGTGCTGTAGTGGTTCAAGTACTGAACTGCAGAGCAGAAGGTGCAGGGTTCAAGTCCCAGCACTACCAGAATATCACTGGCCCTTAACCAAGGCCACAATTGCTTAGACTGTACTTTGTAAGACTGGGTCAGATGTAAGTCAGCCACATGATTCAATGTAAATGTAATTGGCACCAGTGTAGCGTGGTATCCAAGTGGTGTAGCAGATGGGTTCATTGGTTTTGTTAGGAATATTTTTCCTAATTGGGTTCTGTCATGACCTTCCATCCCTCGGAGTTGTGGAGAATACAGAGTTAAGAATCCGACCACTGAGTGTCGTCCGAGCTTGACAAAGGACAAGCTTCTCCACAATTTTAGGGACAGAAGGTTGTGATAGGACCCTATTATGAAAAAAAAATCCTAACAGTTTTCTTTCCCCTCAATTACTGTGGAGTTTGGCTTGCTCTTACAGTGTGAAATAATACGTAGAAGTATATCAACCTCTCTCCCAGTATTCATGTTCCTGTTGATCTACTGTGACTCTGATCAAAGCAGACACTAGAGATTAATGAATTAATGAATGAATGAATAAAATAATGAAACACATGCATTGATTATTGGGTGTTAAAGTACTGTATATGTGTCACCATGTACTGATTGCTAATCAATAATTATTGCTACTATAACAGTGCTGTATTATGTAATATAATACTTCATAAATGATACTCTTGGGAAGACCTTGATAGATCTCTCATTATTTCTACAGCAGAGAATCTCCCTGGTCTGCTTAAATACATTCTAAACACAATGATTAAACAAAGTTGCCTGAAGACAAATAATTACTCATTCATGGAACTATTGCATTACATCCTTCAATGTAAGTATAGTACACTGTCCCGAATTCATAATGAGTTAATGAATAATCAATGCAAGACATTTCTATTGTTCTAAGCTTTATGCTTCCTAAACTTTGTATTGATTTTCACTCCCTGAACTTTGTTTGGTCTTTTAGTTAGATGAAATAAAAGAAACAGGATATGTTCAGCTTGCCTGAAAGGCACACAGAGCGCATGTTAAGTAAAAGCTAATTATGTTCTGAAGCATCTCCATATTAATGTGAGCCTATGAGCAAGAGGGAACTAATGAAAATCTCTTTTATAAATATGTATGTGCTCAAGTCACAACATCAGAGAGGAAAAACAGGAGCCACGATGCTGAGCGATGAAGACGAAGCCCTGAAGAAAAGAATGTTCCCCTGCAGAAAATTGGTTTAATTAATAGCACATTTTACATAATGATTACAGTGTAATTGCACCGACTAGCAGAGTGTCATTAAATATATCCTTGCTCCTTTACAACACCCTCTGGCGAAAAATAATGAGTTACATTGGAAATCACTATGCAACAGGTTCATAAATAACATTTAAGCCCATACAAGGCAAGTACTTATAAATAATAAATATTTGCCTTTTGTAATTGAACAAAAAATGACTGCCTTTTCTCTTCCGGGGCATGGCGTTTTGTCCTGTTGTGACCACGCAAAGGAGAATTTTCTCATTTTTCCTCTCCTTGTAAGTGGTGAATAATTTATATCATGGCTAATAGTCAACACTGTCAATGCGGCATGTTTAAAATATACCTGTGTCCAGATAAATGTCATGACGGCAGGGGAAGTGATTATTCCCTGCTTCCAGATATTTTGTTGGATGCAGGCCCTGTATACACTGCAATAAATCACCCTCTTCCAATTACCTGCCTCCATAAAACAAGCCCATATTCAAATCAGGCATAAACCTGAGCCCAGAGACCAAGCGCAATGCAGTTATATCTGTCAGAGGAGGGGATAATGGAGAGCGAGTTGCCTCCAGGGCCATCTCGTCTGAGGACATAGTATAGGATACGGGTGGAGGGTGCAACTGGCAAGGACTGTGGTAAGCATGTGGAAATGTTTGTGCCAAACCATAAGTGTGTGTGTGTATATAATTTTAGTGTTTGCTATTGCTATGATATTAGCTAAGCATACTGAAATCGCTTTTTCAGATTTAAGCTCTGGCTACGGTGGTAATCTTGTTAATATGCAGTGAATGTGTATCCTTAAAAATGCCCCATGGTGACTGTTTGTATGGAATGGCATCCAGTCAGGGTTCTTTCCCACCTTGTGCCCTGTACTGCCTGCAGTATATGAGCTGAAAACAAAATTAATGACTTAATGACAAAATAATAAGAATAACAACAACAATAATAATGATAATAAGAAATAAAATGATAATAATAATAATGGGGCACTGGGGTAGAAACATACTGGGTTCGATCCCAGGGGGGAGAGATCTGGGTCCTTTCCCTGTTGAGTTTGCATGTCTTTCCCATGTCGGTGTAGGTTTACTCAGGGTTCTCCGGTTTCCTCCCATAGTCCTAAGACATGATTTAAGGTAATGAAATTACCTTAAAATTATTACCAAATGATTCCTGTGTGAGCCAAACATACCTGGCTGGAAGGTACTGTTGTGATTCAAACCCAGATCACCATGGTGGTGATTTAGTGCATTGCTGCTGTGCTACACAACCACCCAGTGTAAGTTTGGTAGATATAGAATTATAATGAAGTGATTGAGGTGTGAGGTGTGAATCTCTGTTCTATTTCCATCCATTATCTTCCGCATAGTCCACACAGGGTCGTGGGCCAGCCGGTGGTCACCCGGCAGCTCTGGACACAAGGGCAGGAACAACCATAGATGGAGCGACAATCCACCATAAGGCACACGCACAGTCATGCACTTAAGGGCCTAACATTAGACCAATTACATCAATTAACCTAACATGCATATCCGTGACCTGTGTTAGGAAACCGGAGTACCTGGAGTAAACCCATGGTGACACAGGGAGGACATGCAAAGTCCACACAGAAAGACAGAGGTCGCGCCACCCTGGGATTGAACCCCGGACCTTCTTGCAGCGATGCAGCGGTGCTACCTACCCATTCTATTTCAGTAATGAAAAATATTTTGTCTAATTTAATAACACATAGTCAATACAAATATGTAATTTGGATTCATTTGGGAATCATTTTAATCAATTATTAAAATAGGTGAACCTATTAAAATGACCGTAATAAAGTATCCAGTGAATATCGAAGTTGTGCAGATAAATCTCTACATTTAGACATGTCCTCATCTGTCTCTTTATTGCAATGTGCTGATGCAGATCTCTTCGCTGTTATCCCATTTTGATCAGCTACATGAAAATGCTCAATGTTGTCTTGCCCCTATCTGCAGGGGGAACATATTACACACTCATACACTCATAACCCTGCACCTCAAGATGCATATTTCACTCATACGTGCAAATGATGCTGTTGTAGAATTGCATCCATGCGGTGTTCATCAATAACAGTAAGTACTATCAGACCTTGTCAGGTATCAGAGTTGTCACAGGTTCAAGCAAACCATTCTCCACAGTGTTCAAATCTGACCTCAGTCTCATCCTAAGATGGCTATTCATCAGCTTCTGACGTGCGCGTTTCCCCCTAACATTCGTCCACCATATAGACTCTCAACCATTGGCAAAAATGCATGAATAATTTCAAACATATTAACAGTCAAAATATAGAAATCCATATCAGTGCATCAGCGCATCTTCAGAAGCAATCAGGGCTGTCTATGGGTGTGCATTCTTTGTCTTACTAGGCTGAGACAGAAGACTCAGATCACTAGTGCAGCCCTCTTTTGCATAATGGCTTTCTTTTTCTCCTCTACCACAAACGGACAGAGCTTTTAAACCTTCGCCAGCAATCTATTACATTTACCAAGCCACAGCTCCTTGTTCTTTAATCTAATGCTTCCCTGGGAAAAGATCTGGATGGGGCCTTAAAGACCTTTTTATGAAGGCAGGCATGCAGGGCTCCATCTATCTTTGCCAAGAAGCTCCGACACATTTATGTTCCATGGACAGGTTATGTGCCGCCATCTTAAGGAGCGAAAACTTACCATTTTTACCTCATTGGCACAGAGGTGACTGGGAGAAAAGGGCCATCTGCCAAGGCCATACAGTAGTCGCAAGGCTGACCAACCACATGACCAATCCGAAAAGCCCATAATTTACCTTCTGAAATATAATTATAGATTACAGAGATTTTATCAGGTACTCTTTAATATCCTATTATATTAGAAAGTGCCTGAATTTTGTAGGAAACTATTACATTACAGAACATGTGGTTTAGTAAAATGTAGCAAATGAAGGTGAAATTAAAGAAAGTAGACACCCCTTGGTCAAATGACATTGTTTTTGCTTTAGAAAACCTCTGCATGGAAAATCTTAAAACATATTGATTATGTTCTTCTCAATGCACCATTAGCAAATAAAACATAATAAATCAATATATTAGTTTATTTATTTCATGTCTTAAAAAAATTGGATTGAACAGGCATTCTCTGGACTCATGCCACCATGCCACACAAGATGTTGGGACTGTGGTAGCCTGGCGGTTAAGGTACTGGACTCTGGATATATTCTATAATATATATTATTAATATTATATAATATATGTTAATTAGTTATTATAACCTTAACTATAACCAAAAAACACTTTTTCCTCAAAAAATTGTTTACGTTTAATTTGTGTTCGTTTAAATGTATGCAGATATGTGCTTTCCATTGTGTTCATTGTTTATGTTTTTAGAACCAGGGGAGTTCAAATGTTTGCTTAAGACTGCAAATGAAAATATTTAGTATCTGAAATAGAGAACTTAAATTATAAAATGACAAAATATAGCAATGATTTCTGGTCATTTTATACAACACAGCACAAAAGTAACCATGCTAGGCTGTTGGCTATGTAACTAGCTTTAAGTACATAAATATAAATTTGATATAAATATAATGCTTTAAAGTGACTTCAGTACTGAAAACTTATCCATAGTGGGGAATGTAAACTAGTTTTATTATTATTATTTTATTAGCTAGGCAGCCTGAAATCCAAAAGCACCTATCTGTAACAAATACAAGCTAATGTAGACTTAGTTGTCATGTTACAGTGTTTTAGCTATTGAGTGATTTTATATTCTTGTGTATTCGTAAATCCTGGTCAAAAAAGGTCAAAAAAAGGGTTGGGTATTTCTGTTTAGTATGTTGTTTTTTTGATACATTGGATGCTTGTGTTGTGGGTATAATAACTCACAAGCTAAACCAGTACTGGTTAAACACTCTCCTACAGTGTCCATGCTAATTTATGCTGGTTAATGCTTGTACTAAAACGATATATGTTTGCCATTTTAATACAGAAAAAAAAATGTCCTGTCTAGCCTCAGCCTTACACAGTATGTTTATACATATAAATAATAATTAAACAATACATATGTAAACCAAGGGGAAAATCAACTCATAAATGCTAGATATGCCTTATTTCAGGGTAGCATGTCAAATAATTCTAAATGTAGAAATGTGTTTATTTTTGTAGAAGATTTAACTTTCTCAGATTTAAAAATCTCAGATTTTTGGCCCTCAGTCTATAAACACATAAAAACTCTAAAGGTCAGTTCTTGTAACCACTAGAAGTTAGCAAAACCGTAGAGAGGGTGAATAAAATAATGTTGCAGTTTTCTTAAATACTTAAATTAATTTATTATCATCTAAACAATTTAGACATAAAGCATTGTGTTTGGAGTGTAACAGCCTTAAATATATCGATTAAAGTTTAAGAAAAAAGTACATTTTTTTATGTGTATATTTAGGTAAATATTTACGTACATTTACAAATGGGTTCTAATTTAGCTAGCTACTGTGCCACTGTGCCTTCTAGTACAGACAAGTATGAAAAATCCCCTAAAATATAGTAAAATATATAATTTCATAATTGTATCTTGATTAGAAAATGCCCAGCTGTACTATTAAACATTAATTAGATCTGGTATTTTAGGTGTTTAGCTAAATTTTGCATAATTAATAATAATGTAAAGAAAATGCAACAAGCAATCATTGTTAGTCAAACTAACAAATTTCTGGGTAATGCTGTATGAAACAATTTTGTTTTTCGTATTATTTAAATTAACGCTCTTACTCTTGTCTCTTGCTCTCTATTTCTCTATTTCTCTATTTCTCTCTGTCTCTCTCTCACCTTTCTCTCTCTCCTCTCTCTTCCTCTCTCCCTGGCCCACCCTTAGCTTGGAAGCTACCCAAGCTTGACAGGACATGGACTGCAGTTTTATGTCAGCTCGTTTATCTGCAGTTGATATTTTCTATGACCGCACTGTCTCTTTCAAGAACCTTCAGAAATACGCTCGCAGTAAAAACAGCCACCTCTTGTCCAGAGTATACCCCAAATATGCTAATGTTTTTCTAACTGCCGGGGCCATACATTGATGGATATACATGTTTTGTCCACAGGTTCCATTCACAGATTCATTTAAACCAAGCTATTTTCACATCCACTGATGTGTAAGTCACTATAATTTAGAATGGCTATGCTGTAAAATATGAGCAATGATGGACTGTTGAGTGACAAAAATGATTCCAAGGATGCCTGCAGTGAGAGCAATAAAGGATACCGAGGCAAAGCAAGCTCACACTTCATAACATTCCTTATTACAAGCTGGAACATTTTACTTTCCATGTTTTGACGACTTTTGTAATAAAACCTGTACTTTCTAGTTTGGTTTAGTAATTTAAAGAATAATAATGGCTCTTACCCTCAGCCTGATTTTATTTTGCTATTCCTGCATTAATACTTCTGCAGTGAAAAGCTTATGCATAACGCAATTTAAATCACTTTAGAACACTTCAGAAAGTGTACAAGTAATTCCAAGCCTACAGTGCAAATACAAAACAATAAAGAGAAAAAACGAAGCATGATAATAAATCAGTAAATCTCAAAGACGCATTAATAACCTGTTTAGAACCTGGAATCTGATACAGCTCAATTACATCCATTGTAATCACTGTATCAGTAATTTTAAATGTTCCTTGGCAAATTGTTAATAAGCAAATATTAAGCTATATTAAGCTAGTATTTTCAAATTTGTTAAAGAATATATATATATATATATGGATTAAAAGCTTATTGTACACAACCTTATAGTTAAGAATTCAAATACGGTGAAAACTATTTGAATTTCCTTCTAATAATAAATTCAATCTTTATGTATTACCATATTTTGTAACTACTAATCATTAAATACTTGAGCTGTAATAACTTTATAATGCACAGGACAGCGTATGGGACACATGGCACATGGTATACAATATTAAACCTATGATATTTCTCAGCCTAAAAGGTTAAATGTTTGACCAGATGCACATAGAGATGCAGTAGTGAAAACAGCTGACACTAGGCCAACCGTGTGCACGGTGTGAAAGCGTTTATTAAATTGCAAATAAGGATGAGAGCAAATTGAAAACCCATGCTGTTGTCATATACTCATGCATTCCTTTTTTTCCCTCGCCGCTTGTTTCTTGCCCTTCCGGTGTACAAGGGCGGCCGGGAATTATAGCTCACTGAAGTGCAATGGCAAAACGTCTGAGATTCATAGACAGTGCGAATGATAAAGTCCGGTCTGCGAGAAGTGCTACCAGTGCAATAACAGCCTCGGAGGGTCACAATAAAGTTTAGATTAATGACAAACACAAATAACTTCAGCATCTGGCTGGAGTGCTGAACCCTGCATGGGGAGAGATCACATCTGATATATCAGCAGGCAACTAGCCGTGACTACCGGCCGATTGTGCTGGCCTGCGTTCACACTAGCCCTCGGTGATACATGTGGCTGCTATGGCAGGTGTCCATTTTATAGAGTTATTCAGCGGATAAGGCTGGGTGCTCGGTCAGGTGGCCAGACCCTGGATTATTGTTCCTGTGCAGCTGACACATCCCAGAGCTCCCAGGAGTCTGCCCTGGCCACAACCTCTGACTCTCATACAAGTGCTGTTAGCATCCCTGTCTCTAACAGTCTGCGCTATAGCAATAACAAACCTGTCAGGCCTGGATACTATCCCAGTGGCTGAAGCAAATTGGGTTTTAATTTGAGGCTTTCTAAACAACTATGAACACAAGCGTTAAAGCACGTTCCTTACCAAAATAACAAAATGTTTAGAGCTTCTTACAAATATGGCAAACAGTTTGACCACTCGAAAGGATGCAACTATTTGATGATAAATGTATCCTTGGTCAGCTATATAGCCGCTAGGCTAGGCTAATTGGGGCAGCTGCAATACACCCAGGCTGTTCTGTCCTCCATAAAGATCAGCAGGAGTGTCCATTCAGCTAAGAGGATGTGTAACACCAGCTAAGTCTCCCACACATTGGTCAGATTCCCCAATTTTTCATGTCCATTGGACTTCTGAAGACATTGCCATGAATGTGGATGCACATTTGTTTATATACTCTTGTCTCACAGTGCAAAAATGCCTTTTCAGAGAGATGCTAATTATAACAGGCATATCCAAATCCCGACCCTCCTACCCTGTCGTATTTGTTGCCACATTTTCAGTTTACACGGGCATCCAAAATCCATTTAGTCACTCTATTGTCCAGTATGTCCTCCATGCAAATCCTTTTCAGGATTCATTGTCTGTATAGACTAGGAAATACAAAAGGAAGACAAGTGGTGACAAATGATCCCTCCCTCCAAATAGGGCAGAATACACTAAAGCCAAGAGTGCAGTATGTCACAAAAAGTGGGTTAGCCTGCCATGAAAACTGAACAAAACCATTATTTAGTGCTGTCATGACACTGTTAGCAAGAGATTAGCTAATCACGACACGGATTATGTTTCAATTGACCGCTTTGAAGTAACTTTTATCGTAACTTTTATGTTATTTCCAAACCGATCTGGCAGAAAATGGGAGCAATGAGGGCAGTTGATAACCTTGGTATGTAAGTGCAGATAAAATGTTATGCTAATTCCTGACAAGTTGGGGTAATACAGAGCCTCGAGGGACTGTTCCTGATTAGTGATCAGTGTTATAATTAAGAGTCGCTTTGACACGGGCAGCTTTCCAAAAAGCCCCGCTCAACATCTCCCCTCCTGTCCTCCCTACCCTCCCTTGATTCCTTGGCTCTCCTCTCAAAGACCCTTGAGGCCACTTCAGAAGGCTGTTTATGGCGTTAGGCCATTATTTCCCAACAAAAGCATGGCCACCCAAGCCCGAGCCAGCTGTGATGAGCCTTGCTGTTGAGATCTGCACCGTCTCTCTAGCGACGATAAAAAGCAACTTGAGTTTAAACAAAAAAAGTTACACCATATTTGCTCAAACTAACTATGATGAAAGGCAATGAAGACAAGGGCTTCTCATGTAGGTATCAATATAAATATTACTGGAAGGTCAATTAATATGTAAATTAACTCCTCCATTTAATTAGCTATTTAACTATTTTCTGAGGCATGGACATATTAAATCATGCTTAAAGACCCCTCTAACTAGCCTCTTGACAATAGTGCTAGGGAGTCGCAGGATCATAAAGCACCGGCTTGACCTATAAAGAGCCCCGAGTCTGCTAATTCCATCCCAGGCTAATTTTATTACTTGCATAAAATAACCATAGTGCTGCTTTGTGGCTGTAAAGAGGATATGGGTGATAAAACTAGCTGGGGGAAGCATCTGAAAATCTCCCCTTTACTAGTGTCCTCATTTATTATTCTATTATTCTTTGCCAGGTACCGAGCCCATGTGAAAGACAAATGACCTTATTATATTAAATAATTTGTGAGCATATTAACAGTTAATCACACATAAACAGCATTTAAAAGGTATTGATTTTGCCGCATTGTCAACAGCTTGTAAAATTTATGCCCAATAATAAGATAATAGATGATCAGCATGATTGGGCCAGTCATGTAGGGGGCAAAGACAAGGTGAGACAACTGACACGACCTTTGTTTGTGACCTTACCCTTACCTGAGGATAAACACGTTTGTGTGTTATTTATGCTTTTACCTAAAAGTAAAATGTACAGGCCTGTTGGTTTACGAATTTTAAATCTGTGCACATTTGATTACTGTACGGATTTGTTATGAGGCATGGCTTATTTCTCACTCCCAAACCTATACTTTGAATAATATGATAAGGTATTGCACAGGAGCCAATTTTCAATCCTTCTAGTTACGGTCTTGAAATTTAGTTCTACCTAGGTCATTGTTCTTTCCAGTTTTGTAATTCCTCCCACCTCCTAAACATTTAAAGTCTTAAAGTTCTGCCAGTTGTCCGTGCTGAAAAACAGAGAATTAGTAACATGACAAATCTAATTCACACAAATTACAAATTGATTCAATGATCTCAAAGTTGACGTACAGATTACATAATCTAATATCTATACTTTATACTCTATATAAACAGCTAAAAAAGTTTATGAAATTAGTTCCAATGAAATATCCCGTTTTTTGAGCCTTGCGTATTTATAGAACAACACCAACATGTGATCCTCTACATAATTATAAACTGTATTATGTTATAATAATTAATATGTAATCTAAAAGTATATATACATACAGTATAAACACTGTGTAAAGTATATTAATGCTGGCAAACCAAAAAGTTGCATTATTTATTTGATTTGCCTGCTGAAATTTGCATAATTGTACATTAAACGAGTGCAACACGTGGCAATTCTAAACACAACGCTTTTTTAATAACTAAACATTATTTTCACAACTTCGGAACTATTTTTTGTAATTATCTTTTTGCAACCTAACAAACAGCATGGTTAAGCTGTCTTAGTCCCATATATCATGCAACAAGGTGTATTAGTGTGTTTATATCACAGTATGTGTTGTTGCAGAATAGTCTGCAAAGCTTAAAATTTTTTTGATGATTTTTAGAAGTATATATATATATCCACCAGACAAAACCGTCCAGCCACTAG
>JAUZST010000508.1:104736-118511 GCA_034779995.1 Parotocinclus haroldoi
ATATATATATATATATATATATATATAGAGAGAGAGAGAGAGAGAGAGAGAGAGAGAGAGAGAGAGAGAGAGAGAGACTGTTCAGAAACATTAGGGGATATTTCGTTCTGAATCATAATTCAAAATTGTAATTTTTGTGAGGAGCATATATACTCACCAATTGCAACCATATAGACTGTACGATTAAAAACTGGAGCCCATCTCTTTTCTCTACATACTTTACTCTGTTATCTAATGCTCACGACCCCCCAAAAGTCCACCATGGATCAGGCACTATTTGGGTTGTGAATCACATGACAGTGCTGCTGGAGTTTTTAAAACACCTCTGTGCCGCTGCTAGACTGCACATAGTCCACCAACCAAAAACTGCCAGCATCCTGTAGGAAGCATCCTGTGCACATTGATGGAGCATTAGCGAATAACTAGCTACTGTCTCTAACTTAAATCTACATGGTGGAGTAATATGGTAGACGTGAGAGTGCACAGCGAATGATGACAGTGTTCAAAAACTCCAGCAGCACTGCTGTGTCTGATCCACCCATAACAGGAAAACACACACTAACACGTCAATGCCACATCAGTATCGCTGTAATGCTGAAAAAGATAACCCATCTGTGGTAGTCCTGTATTATGGTAAAAACAGGCCTGTCTGTTGGCTAGTAGTCTGAACAAAAATTACAATTTCCAGTTTACGAATGAAACATAATAATACATATTAATATTGTGACAATAATATAAAGGGAAAATTTTCGCCCACTAATTTACTAACACTAATATGAAATTTCTCATGAATAAAACATAAAAAAAAAAAAAACAATCGCAAATAATCACTATTCATTCAGAAGCTGGAAATTACCATAAACCATAAACCATAAACCATAGAACTTTGTTGTAGAGTAAGGTTTTATCTTACACAGCTAAATGCTTCCACCTGCTGGCCAGTTCACGCGCACTGCAAACAGTTTTCATTCGTCGTCAATAGTATTTAAGCTTATATACCAGCTGTGATTGAGTGTATTTTAATCAATATTTTGGTCTGTTTCTATAAGTTACATTTTAAGATTAATATTTAGTATATTTGTAACATTGTCCTGCTTTAAACACTGAGCCCAAAGGTGTATAATTCTCTTCAAGCAAGTTAAACAGCATATCAAAAGCCAAGATCGTGGCATGTTACTTGACGTGATTCACACGGGTACTTAATAATTCTCCAAAAGGTTTCCGGGTCTTAGGTACTGTTTTTAGGACTTTTCCAGGATTTTAAGGTAGTGTTAGTTTTCTACAATAACTACTATAACAGAGCATGCAGATTTTGTATAACGAAATACACTCGGCTTGCATGTTTAAGGTGGAAGTACAGTCAGGCTCTTGCAGATAGTGGGGTGTGGGATTGGATATTGAGAAGTGGTGGTACAGTACAGTGGCGAGTCTCATTTGATGTGTTGGTTGTAAAGCAGATGTTAACGATTCGCAAAACGTAGTGATTGCATCTGGGTGTGCCATAGTGTCAAGGAAGCAGCTGAATTTCCAGATGTAGCATATTGCAGTTGAATTCATGGAGGTATTAAGAGCTATGTATAATTTAATAGCTAAGTATAATTTCTACATTAATATAAGAGCATATATATATATACTATCTAATAACATACTGTGGTAATTCTCCTTTACAACTGCCTATCCACTGCATATCCTCTGAGTAGTTTTAAAAAGCCGTTAATTTTCTTTCACACAGATTTGCTCTACCTCTGCCAAGTACATCGCTGATCATAGGCCATTCTGCTAAACATGAATATATCAAATTTCATATATACACCACCTGTCTCGTCATATGGATCCCATTTGTTTCGCCAATCAAGCGTATGGACTTCAAAAACTGGATCGGATTGAGATATGGGGAATTTTGAGGTCAATTCAACACCTCAAACTCTTTAAATCTTCCTCGAGCATTCCTAAATAACTTTTACATTGGGGCAGGGTGCATAAAAGGCAGATGATAGAAATGCTGCTGCCATGGAGGGGTGTACTTGGTCTGAAACAATGTTTAGGTAGGTGGCAACATTTCCCAGAGTTCTACGGTTGAGCCTCTCTGGTATGTATCCTGTCTTTGGTGAAGTAAGGTTCCACATGCCATGAACGCACCAAATGTGTGCTTTTTGGTGACTGAGGGGGTATTCCTGAATATGTATTCATGCAGTGTGTGGCCATATCATTGGGATCTAAGTTTCAGCACCACTTGGGAAGGAGGGACTGTCTACCACATTACAGAAAAGAACAATGTAGGAGCACCTCTAAAATTTGCCATTACCCTTTTTACCCTTGGGTCTGTGATACCTAACAGGTTTTAGGTCAACCTTCATGACGACGCTGAGATCTCTGAGATTGTCGTATAAAAATCAGTTGAAATCGGTGGCTTCAACTGTGCTCAGTGTGTTTTTGTTTGGTGTTAATAAAGCAGCTAGAAATTAAGATATACCCACAGTAATCATAATTCTGTGATTTGTTTTATATGTTATGTGTGATTGTGGGTTTGAGTAAAGAAAATATTATTTTTTTATTTTTTTTATTTTTATAACAGATACATACGTTTAACGTCCATCCAACCACATCAAGGTCTTAGTAATTACAGTAGTAATTTAATTATAATATAGTTATATACATCTAAATCACTTTGAATGACAGAAAACTAGTATGGGCGAACCCTTGAGCCACCAGAAAAGAATAGAAAAGAAAAATGCAGTCTTTGAAAGAAATATTTCAAAACTGGTATCGTTCTAAATTATTATTATATTATTATATCTTCAGTAAGTGTTGTAGGTTTTATAAAAGACACAATGATAACAGTACTGTACTAAATGTTCTCATATTGTATTTTACTTTAAAATTAAAAACTGTTTAAAATGAAACACTGTATGCCAAGTATTGTTCCTGCTTCACAGTACAAAACAGTAACATTAATCGGCACAAAACTGTAATCACAAATTTTTATTTGTTTGGGTTCAACGTCTTGATATAGTACATTAAGTGAAAGTTAATTAATTAGCATAATCAAACAGGCAAACATCCTCAGCTCTTTAAGTAGTTAAAACACCAGCAACACTTTGGTTTTATTCTTTATATATTTGTAAAATGTTTCCCTACTCACTTCGGAGGATAAAAATGTTTGCATGCGACTGTTTAGAAAGTGTACATGGCTTCCACTCACCTTTGACAGCTCACTGCTGATTCTTTCATAATCCTGAACACTTTTCGAGTAGAACCCAATAGTGCAGCTTGGATCCATTTTTATGAAAGGCATCTTCTTTGGTGATGGGCAATGGTAGGACTAAAGGATGATGATAGGACACGTGTTTATGCTTATGTCAAGTGAAGTTATCTTCAATTCTAAATTTATATCCTTTACGGTGCTGGTTGGATAACTGATCTCAATCAATAAACATAACAAAATATGGAAACATACAAAAAATCTATATAAATGATAAAAATGACTTCACAGAAAAATACAGAGACGAACATAAATGCTAAGACTCAAAAACCTGGAAAAATAAATCAAGCTTTGACTTGATTTAAGATAATTGTGGGCTCTTGTGTGGCTGTCAAGTATGCCCCCTCTACATACACGTGCACACACACGGGCGCGCACACACACACACACACACCACTGCAGAGTCCTACGTTCTAGGGCCTATGGTCAAGGGATCATTCACCAGTGCTGTCATAGCAACACCTCCTTAGGCTTGTGATGGAGTGTTGTCCCATACAAGGCATGCTTAGTACCCACGATTACATAAGTATCCGATCCCATGCACACCCACGACCACTTCCAGTAAGTTAATGTGCCATGAAACAAAGCTTAAATAATTGGAGTTTAGGTCAGTTGGCAGTGGAGGAAAGTCCTGTCCCATAAATGACTTTACTTTAAACTTGAGCAGGTGTGACAGACAGGCTAAAAGTAAGGACCAAGATTACAGAGCATATTACCACATGCAAAAATGTAAAAACATTTCATGATACTAACAAGAAGATTCGAATACAGCAGATGTTAGGACTAATATATCCAACTGAGCATATATTAGATTCTGCTTGCCTTGTCGGACAAGTCATGTCTTAGATGTCATATAGAGGTGTAAATCGACTCTTGTGTTCAGTAATTGAGTGCAGAGAGCTCCTTTAAAATTCATGCCCTTAAGTACTAACAGAAACTATTAAATTCACATCACTAGGCAGCAGTCAGGTTTTTGCAATTCCACATTACCTGCAGAGGAAAATTGCTTGTGCTGACGTCCACAAAAGACTGACAGTAATGAGGGTCCATGTAAATCAAGCTGTCATCTGCAAGGACAAAACAAAAGACAAGTTATTCAAAAAAAACACGGCTGTTATAATAATGCATATCCCTTCTCAATTTCTATGCAGAGCAGCTCAAAGTCATCCGCAGATTGTGCTACGCTGCTAACAAAAGAACACACGCACGCAGGTTTTTTTTCTGTCTTTTTTTCTGGGGCATAGTCCTTCTCAAACCAGGATGGATTAAACCTTGGTTATTCAAATCTGGTTTTGCAAGTACATTTATTCCAGGGATTGTCATTTAATTTTGGTGCAGGTAAATTACTTTTACAAACAGCCAATTACATTCTGTCATTTAATTTACGACAGATGATAGTAGCAGCTTGGGCCCTGCAGGCAGAATGTACCCCGCGTGTCATATACAAATGACTTGCAGCTAGGATTTGTCACAATCTAAATGGGTAAGTATTGACTGCTAACATGAACAGCTGAAGCTTTCTACTAGCTGCTGAAGATGAAGATGGAAAGTGTTTTTTTTTTTTTAAAGCTATGTTGTGTGGTGCAGATGCATGTCATATGATGTAGCAATGGTTTATCTATTGCTGGTTTTATCTGTTTAACATTGCATTAGCACGGTTCAGTTACTGCTAATTAGACACTTTCACACTGGGGCAATTTAGAGCAACCAATTAACCTGATGCATGTCTTAAGAATGAAACGAGAGGAAAGAGGAAACCAGAGTACCAGGAATAAATCCACATATACATAGGGACATGCGAGCTGGTTCAAAGCTGGGATTGAACTGGAAATCTCTGGAGGCAACCGCACTAACCGCTTGCACCACTGTGCCACCCCAGGTACCAATGGAGCCAATGAAATAAGTAACACGGTTCATGTCCGTCAACTTGCGTAAGAGATAGGAGACTCACCTTGAAATCCAACAAAGTAGTAGGCCTGTTTGGGTTTTCCTCCAATAATACCGACGCAGTACTCCAAACTTAAGATGGCCTGGCAAAGAAGATCATACTATTAATTTGATATTTCAATATCTTTATCACTGAAGCTAGAATATGTTGTCTTTCCAACTGTACATACATTATTTTGTATTTTCCTTTTTGTTTCTTTCTATTTCTTCAAACACTCATACCGAAATGCCATTACCAGAGAAACAAGGAGCTCTAAAGGTGGAAGGAGAGTCAAAAGTCTCGGGACACCCTTTTATTTCAGAAACACAAATGAAAATGACATATTTAATTTCCCTAGCAAGTAATGGGTGACGGGACCGATCTTTTGATGTCTGGAGAATGGCTGCCATCTTGAAAGCCACCATATTGGATCAAGAGCAAGTGTTTCCAATGGGAAGGTGGTCATGCAGCAAATCAAATAAGTCCAGAATTGTCTCAGAAATCGACTGCCGCAATCAGATTTGCAATATTAACACAGACAATTTCAAGAAAGAAAAGAGAAAGAAACTGGCCCTGAATCTAGAAGTGCGTGTTTTGGTCAGCCTGTAGTGCCTGTTGAAGGGCAACAGTTCAGTAGTGATATTGGCAGGTCTGCTAAGGTAGCTCGAAGTTGCAATGTCCTCCATGGAGGGTAACTGCCAGCCCATGATTTTCTCTGCCATTTTCACCACCCTCTGTAGCTCCTTCTTCTCCTCAGCATTGTAGTGTTCAGTGTCAGGTTATACACTCAACACCATTCTGACAGTCTTGTCCTGATCAAAGGTAATGATTGTGTTAGGTGGGGGGGCTGGTGTACAGTCATAGGTGCACTGAGAGCAAAGCACTGGACTCAGCAGACAGCATTCAGGTTTGCCAATGGTTAGGGAAGTAGTGGAGGCGGAGGGATGGTGGCTAAGCTCCAGGTGCAGATTGGGAGGGGGATCAAGAATGTCTGGGATGATTGTATAAATTGCAGCGCTATAAGCGATGAAAACCATCATCATGTAGCTTCCCACGTGCTCAGTGTGGTTCAGGGCAGTGCAGCTGCAGTGGTCCATCCAAAGACCTTCTACAGAATTTAGGCCAGAGTTCTAAATTGGCACCTCAAGATCATTCACTTATCCATAAGTGACTGTGTTTTTGACCCAACATTTAGGGTTGGTGTTGAGCTGGAGTTTGAACCATCTTCAAATGTCCAGCAGAGGGCCACAGGATTTCTCGTGATTTTTGAAGTAGCCATATATACAACATACTCTGATTTATGTTAAGAATAAATTAGATTAAATCAGATTAAGAAATATGGATGTTAGTCAGGTAATTATAAATAATAAAAACCATCATGCTATCCAGTAGGCATAGTGGACTTATATAGTGGAGAAGATATGCAGTGTTTAGTTTTTAATCACCAAACACTTTGCTTGGATTTCAATCTAAATAGTTTAGTTTTGGTCTTATCTGACTATAAACCATTTGGAGTGCAAAGAAAACACAGTGAGTCACTTTTCAGAAGAGATTTATTTCTTGACACTCTGCCATACAGGACAGCTTTGCATAAGGCTGGTGAGAAATTTCCTTACTTGTGCCTTTCTACAACTTTATCCCACAGTTTTATAATGAAGTAATCAAAATCCCTAAAACAGATGTCAGGTGGGGGGCCAGCTAGCCTGGTGTGTGATCTGGAAGGTGGTCACCTCAGCAGGTTTACTGTGGTTACTCTAAAGGGGCTGATATCAAATCCAAACTGTGCATTTTATAGATTCATATGATGTATTAATTTAAATTACATTTTCAGTAATTGTTTAAAATGTTGACATTTTTAAGAATTAGGACATTTTGTCATTTTGACTTTGCTGTTAAGGGGTTTCAATGTGAAAATGCAGCTGGAAAGTTTTTTTTTTTTTTTAATAATGGGCATAAGGTGTCCGAAGGGAAGGCTTTTGACAGGGTATGATGGTCAATTTACATTTACAGCATTTAGCAGATGCTTTTATCCAGAATGACTTACAATTAATACAGTCTTACAGTCCAAAGAATTGTAGGTTAAAGGCCTTGCTCAAGTACCCAACAGTAGCAGCTTGGAAGAGGTATGGTTTGAACCCACCCTGAACGTTCTGGTCCATAGCACCTGTATCTTATCCACTAGGTTACCACAGTCTCAATTTCTACCCTCACGACTGTTCTTTGAAGATGGCATTACAATTTAATCCTATTTAAGTTACAAACAGATTTCTGACTTATAGACACTTTTAGAGACCTATAGTAACAATCACAGCATTAAAAACATTCTGACTGATATTAACTACTGTAATCAAGGACCAAAGTAACTGCCTCACCTTGACAAAGTTAAAGTAGTCCGGGTTAGTCTTCTCTCCCCCCAGTCTGACAGGGATGAGAATGATGACAGCTCTGCTGTCAGTGCCTGGTGCCTGAGGAGCCGGGTGGTTTTCTATCTGCACTGAGTGGCTCTCAATAACATCGGCACTGTACACTGCGGGTAATTCATAACACAGAGGTCTTGCTAAAATCATCTGTCTCACCGTCATTTGGTGAAACAGTGTGTCAGTATACATATATAATGGACTCATTTATCATACCTGTGCAGTCCTGTGCCACATAAACAGTGACACGCTGAAGTTCTGGGTCTGTTGCCTCATGCACAGCTTTCCTAAAAAGCCACAATTACAAACACAAGGTAAAAGCTTATTTACCTTTTCCTTTTTATCATACAGTACTGTGTAAAAGTCTTAGGCCACCATTAGATTTGTTGTTTTAGCAATTTAGCAGTCTAAAGAGTTTAGTTTTGGTCTTATCTGACTATAAACCATTTGGAGTGCAAAGAAAACACAGTGAGTCACTTTTCAGAAGAGATTTATTTCTTGACACTCTGCCATACAGGACAGCTTTGCATAAGGCTGGTGAGAAATTTCCTTACTTGTGCCTTTCTACAACTTTATCCCACAGTTTTATAATGAAGTAATCAAAATCCCTAAAACAGATATCAGGTGGAGGCCAGCTAGCCTGGTGTGTGATCTGGAAAGTGGTCGCCTCAGCAGGTTTACGGTGGTTACTCTAAAGGGGCTGATAACAAATCCAAACTGCGCATGTCAAAATCTTATTTACCTTTTCCTTTTTATCATACAGTACTGTGTAAAAGTCTTAGGCCACCATTAGATGTGTTGTTTTAGCAATGGCAAAATGCCCATATATAACTTATTGTCGATAATTGGAAGCAAAAACTTGGATTCGTCACTCCGTAATACACTTTTCTACTGATTTTCATTCCAGTGTTTGTGAGCTTTATCTCATGTGCTTATTGTTGCATGCGGGTTTCTTGTGAAAATACCTTTTACATTTACATTATAATACCATAAATAGACTATGTGACTATAGTAATGGCCATTTAATGACCATTTCAGTTACCGAATGTAATTCAGCTGTTAACAGCACAAGAGGATGTATGCTACAAGAGGATTAACACACAAATACAGATTTTGAAACTTACCTGAGTATGTGTGCCACCACTGCAGGGCCGTACCAATCGCCGGCTACTTTTCCTGAGGTCATGCCAAATTTGACCATCCTGTGGATTCCCAGCTGGGCAGAGACAGTGTCTCCAAACCAAGAAACAATGGTGCGATGGTACACCTCTTTCAGGTGGGCATCAGCCTCCTCTGCCCCACACTGGGATTGGCTTGGGGGCTCTGGGATGCTTGTTCTATCTCCCTGAAATGAAGCTTCTAATGAGGCGACCAGTCTTCGTGCTGCACTGCTCGTCCACGTCTCTGTATCCAGAGAGTCCAAGGTCAGTGCCTCAGGCCAGGACCAGTCTGAGACACAAAAAGTCAATTGGTAGTAAGGTCAGAAATAAATCAAATGGTTCTGAGCATTACTGTTTTTAATATGATCTACTAAACTGTGTAAATTTTGGAAGGGATAAAATCAGCAAGAATTGCTTAGTAAAAATAACAGCTTTGGCTGATCATATTCCCTTTAATTATGTCTTCGTTCATTAGCTAATTAAAATAACCAGAAATGTCCATATGGTCTGCTGAAGGGAAAGGAAATGTCTTTCATAAGTCCTCAAATGAAAGTTCCCTTTAAATCTCGCAGACACATTTAAGTTTGACTTTTAATGAGAAGAGTTAACACTCAAGGAATAGTCCAATTATCAGAATCAATGAGGTCACTATTTCACTTTTACTGCATTTTATTCTTACAAACATAGTGGGCACCTTAAGGGGCAGGCCTACGAATGGCGAGGGTCATAAAGGGTCGTGGAGCTTGGTCTGAAACATTAAGGTACTAACCTTGCTTAGTGTCATGTGTAATTGATCAATGAATGTAATTTATAGATCATCAGATATTTTATAGAGACCGAATTTAATAGCATATTTTAAATTAGTCATTGTTTTCTGAATGGAGGCAATAAAACGGAATACGAGTCAAATCAGCTGCCTATCTGATTTACTGCAGCCATGCTGTCATAAGACTCAATGTATTTGAAATGACTTCTTCAAGAATGGCTGAATTCTGAATATCTAAATGTAGTTTAACTTTGAATTATAGGACAAACCGTTCTAATCATTTTCTCCATCAATGGCAGTGGAAACGGACACTCAAAAAGCACTCTCCTGTGTGTACAGGACAACTGCTACCACCAAGAGTTCTCAATAACCCAGAGATGTACAACCACAAATCAGAAAAATTAGGACAGTATAGAAAGTGCAAATAAAAACTACCGTACAGTGTTTGTTACATTTACTTTTATTTATTACATTACATCTGGTCAACTTAATTTCATTAGTTAAAATATTTGTAGATTTATTCCTAGATTGCAATTCTGCAACACATTGCAAAAATGTTGGGCCAGTAAGGCGTTTACCGCTTTGTAACGTTGGCCTTCGTTTGCCAACGTTACACTTGAAGGATGTTTTAGCACTGAGATATCAACTTGTTGGTCTGGAATTTCTGTGTACTTTTTTGCATCAATGCTTCGATCGCAGAAACGTTAATTGATTTTGCCACAGCCAATAACACATCATGACCATGACAGACCCTGGCTTTTGGACCTGTTGCCTATAAAGGTCTTTTTGTCTTTAGTCCAGAGCACAGGGTGTCAAATTCTTTAAAAAAAAACAACCCTTCAATAACCGATTCATCTGATCAAAACAGACGTTTCAACTGTTGGGCCATCCCAGACGCCACAGAGCTCAGAGAAGTCAACGCCATTTCTGAAGACGGTTAACACGACGATTTTTTTGTTGCACAGTAACGTATTAAGTGGCCTTTGTGAACGTAACGCTGTAATGCACGGGTGCTCATCTTAGGCTTACAAACTTGCACCAAAATTTCTCCAGATGCCTTGACTTGCTTCATGATATAATGCATTTTGAGGCAGAAATATGTAAATCCCTTCCAGTCTATCCTTGAGGAACCTTGTTTTTAAGCATTTCAATAATATTGTAAAACATTTATAGACAAACTGGAATTCACCTGCCTTGCTCATCAAAGACTAAAAATAAAAGATAAGATAAGGCCTTTTATAGGCATTTATTAAAATGTTTATTAACAGACTAAGTGAAGCTGACCAAAGTAAATGTAATGCATTTTTTAAAGATTTATATAATGTTGTAAATGTAATTGTGTCCTGATTTAAGGATGAAACCAGAATAAGGTTTAAACAGCACTATGAAGAACCAAGTAGTAATTGAAAACTTTCTTCTATAACATGTGTGTCCTCCACACCTGTCTCCTGTCCAATCTATTTCAGTATGTCTTAGATTTAGCAATGCCAAGATTCATTGATTCAAGTACGCACTGACACACAATCTGTTCAAGTTCTGTTTTGAAATAATCTTACAAAAAATGTTTTCTTATAAGCAAAATACTAATGCCTTAATGTAGTAATGTGGTTAAGCGTCACACATAGTTATCACATGTGGAACTGACCTCTACCCACGAAATGCAGTAATAATGCCTGGGCCAGCATCATTTGTCCGGCTCTAAGTGTACAGCCCCAACCACAGTCTGAAGTGACATTCGATCCCGGCAAAGCGGCAAACTCTTCCCGATAAGTCAGCCATATCCTGGAGGCAAAATCCCTCCGAAATCCGTCCACGTTTCCCATGATGGTGTCATCATCATCAAAGACATCACTGCTGCAGCTCTCAGTAGGACTATCTTCTTCTGTTAATAATAACAACAGTACAAGACGTAGAAAGGCACCTATTAGAGATGCATCAAATTCTTGGCCACTGAAGATGACCACAAAAAGGTTCATGTAAATGTCAGGCTAGGCCAGAAAGCAGAGGCGAACGCTAAATGATTGAATTTTACGTACGTCCATTTTTCCATAATAAAATTAAATAGTTTGAAATTAAAATGATGCATGTTGGTGCATCATAGGTGAAAAACAGACATTGTGCGTAGTGTATATTTTACCTTCTGCCTTGAAATGATAGCACTTCCCAAGCAGGAACACTGCTGAATTGCGACTAAAGGATGTCTTGGTTTTCAGAGCCCAACCTGGGGTGGAACAAACATACCATTTTTGGTAACTTAACAACAGGCACAATATTATAGAATAAGGTTTCATAAAACTGCTAGGGTGTAGTCTTATATAAACGTTTGATCGCAGAACCTAAAAAGAGAAGAGAAAAAACAAAAAACGAAATGTAACCAAGACTAAACTAACAAAGAAAAGAAAATATAAAAGTAAAGGGGGGGCAGCTGCCTGACACTTGCCCCACCCAATGGCTTAGTGGCAGTGCGAATGCCTTGCATGCCCACACTCAGGGTGGGATTTTTAGGTGTACTCTCACTGAGCCTGGTTGTCTCAAGCCGTTATAGGGCGTCCTTGTTCCCCCTTTCCACTCCCTTACTGGTTTGCACTCACACCATGCTTTGTATGAATGAAATGAAATGCATCTGGGCAGGCCATGCAATAAATAAATAGTAAACAGTCCTCGTCATGGCTGGTAATTTGTCTGTGACTTCGGTTGTCAATAAAGATCTGCATTATGAGCAAGTTTCCTGCCTCAAATGCTGCTTCTGCTAGTATTACTGTTTCCTCGTAAGCAAGAGTCCAACCCCTGTCATCCCATGAAACATGCAGCGTTGCTTAGGCCAGACTTTTTTATTGCTTGTTTTGCGGATCCGACGACGATCGTATTTGAAGAATACAACAAAAAACTTTTTTTTTTGGTATTTCTCAGATCTGCCGAGTAATACTAGCACCAATGGTTGAAGTTCAACATTTTTTTATTTATTTTTTTTCAGCTCTCCGATGGAGAGCCAACCGTTTTCTTCAGTTCATTTTAATTTTGCTAGATTCACTTTAAGTTAACTGTAGGTTAAATAAATTTTATATTTAAATAAAAAAATATTTTTTATTTCTTCCTCCTTCCTTGTATTGATTCCACATAGTCCTCGAGAAATTGAAAAGTGCTGAAAAATAAAGATTTATTTTTTTCCTCCCTCCTCACTAGATTCTTAACTAGGGACATCCGAAGAACAAGCAATTAAAAAAAGTCTGGCCTTAATGCATTTCTGCAGTGAAGCAATGAAGAACATGTTCATTTCGACAGCCCTAAGAAGAAGTTGTCATACTGAATTCAGCTTGCTTTGACTGTGATGTCACTTACTGTACTTCATATTATTCCATGCCGAAACGAACTTGGCCTTTATTTTCTCCACCTCGTCACTCTCCTTAGTGTCCATTTCATTAGGCGTGGAAAAGAACCCATCACAGCCCACGCATACAGCCAAACGCCTGCTAATGCTGTTTCAAAAGTAAACGTACACAAATGCAACAGAGTGATATAAATACAGGTACGCATCATTTAACTTCTGTCCAATCAATTCTGTTCACATTAACTACCAAGGATCAAGGAAATCCTAATAGGAAATAAAAATCTTATACACAGGCAGATGCTGTTTTAAGACGCCATGGTTTATGGTTTTTCAACTTCAATGGTAATCCAATACTAAGTATAAATACTGCTGCAATTCAACAATTTAAAGACATATTGGACAAAATACAGATCATTTAAACTTCAAAAAGTGTTACAACTTTTTGCACACTTTTGTAAGTCAGTCTTTAGCATCTATCGTCCTAGTAATGCGCAGAGAAAACTGACCCTTACATCCACAGAAAGCTTTGCTGAATATCCGGCTAGAACTGTAGAACTGTAACAGCCTCCAAAGTTAGAACTCGCCTATGCACAATATTTTTATTAATAACAATGCTTTGTCACACACACACTTAATGTTCACTACTACTTGACTAAAACAGTATTACATGCAATGCAATGGTCATTTATAACCATATAACCTACCAAAAGTATATACTAGACCAAAAAAGCAAAGGCATCAGTTACATTTACATAAACAACGTTAATATCCATCCATCCAGCCATCCAATACCCCCCACCTAGCAACTTGGGCACAAGGGCAGGAACAACCCTAGACAGGGTGCCAATCCATCAAGGGGTACACACACACACACACACACACACACACACACACACACACACAAAGGGCCACTTT
>JAUZST010000508.1:118611-131379 GCA_034779995.1 Parotocinclus haroldoi
GTGTGTGTGTGAGAGTGTGTGTGTGTGTGAGAGTGTGTGTGTGTGTGAGAGTGTGTGTGTGTGAGAGTGTGTGTGTGTGAGAGTGTGTGTGTGAGTGTGTAGACCTGCACCTCTTGCCAGATGGTAGCAGGTACAACATGTGGTCTCCAGGCTGTATTGTCTCTGATCCTGCTGCCAGCCTTCTTCTGTAAACAGATGGCAGAAACTGTCCAGGTTGGGGAGATCAGTCCCAATAATCTGTTCTGCTGCTCTGACCACACGCTGCAGATCCTTCCACTGTGAGACAGTGCAGCTGGAGAACCACAGTTCATCATGCAGTGGGAAAGGATGCTCTCATTGGTGCTGCTGTAGAAGTTCACCAGGGGTTTTGAAGTCTGTTTCAGCATCCTCAGGACATAAAGTCTCTGTTGTGCCCTCATGCTTAGGCACGAGGTATAGTAACTAAGTTAGGTGGTCAGTCATGTGGACTACAAGGAACTTCACAGTATTCTTGCATTCTGCATCTTCTCCAGAAATGTAGATGGGTAGGTGTTGGTCTGACATTTTTCTTCTCCTAACATCCATGATGAACTCTGTTGTCTTTGAGATGTTAAGTACCAAGTTGATATCTTCACACCATTCACCCAGACCCACACCATTCATCTTTTAGGCTATTTTTGGAACATGGCTGCCATCTTGAAAGTCACCATATTGGGTCATGGGCATGTTTTTCCAATGGGACAGTGGTCATGTACTCTTGTGGTCCAAAAGTTATCAGCACTGGAAGTTCGAAACCTTCGTTGTTCGTTACATGTAACTGAAGATGGATTTGACAAAAGAAGAGAGGATGGAGGTAATTCCGATGTCTGGGAAACGCAGCTGTCATATCCTAGCCGCAGGCTTAAACAGGCGAGCACTGCTGCATCCCTCATAGGAAAATTCGGAGAAACCAGGACAGTGGACGACAAGTCGTGTAGTGGTCCCCCAAATACCGCTACCGACGAAGAAACCTCAACAATGGATTTGGATTTCCAGCATGATGGAGCACCATGGCACAAGGCAAAAGTGATAACCAAGTGGCTCGGTGAAAAAAAAACATTGAAACTCTGGGTCAATGGCCAGAAAACTTCCCAGATCTCATTGCGGTAAATCCTCAAACAAGAGCGGGCAAACAAAAACCCAGAAACTGTGATCAGCTCCAAGTACTTATAGATTATGCAATGCGTCACCATAATTCAAGACGTTGTCCAGAAGCTGATATCCAGCATGCCCAGGCAAACTGCATTTCTAAAGAAGATGGGTCAACACTTCAGATATTAAGTCTTTGCTTAAACTTGTAGTTATTTGTTAAATCATATAGAATATTAACAATTGTACTTTATTATGCCACATGAAACATCTGACAAAAGGTTCTAAAAAAACTGAAGCAGCAAGCTTTGTGAAAACCACTCTGAAAGCTTTTTTGACCATGGCTGCTGATAGATATGTGTATATAGTATTGCCAATCAGAGGGTGAACTGGAATAGCAGATCTTATCAGCTGCGTGTGTATTGTGTAATTGTTGCAGACTTTGGTGATTAAGGTATGTGGTGTGATCTGCTCTGTGGCTGGAGGTCTTGCTGTCGGGAAGGTGAGTCAAAAACAGCAACCTGTTCTAACCATAAATCCTGATTCTTTTTAGACTGATCACACTTAAGAACCATCATTTATTATATTGTTGAATTAATAAGGAGTGGCAATGTGGTACACTGCTCATTTGGAACTTTCGTTTTAGTGCAGCATTTTTACAGTGAACAAAAACTAATGCTTGAAAGAGCTTAGTGTAGTATAGTGGTAAGATATGATTGACTCTAGACTCACCAGGTGGGAGGCTACACTAAATGAAACGGCATTAGATGATAGCTAATGTCATTAACACTCATTAGTGTGACCAACAGAAACTCAGACAATGTGTACACCATAGGCTTTGAGAAATCTAGTTTTGAAATTAAACCTACCTACCTTAATCTACCTAGAAAGGCCTGAGCTATGCAAATGAACTTTCCTAACTGAGCATACACAACGCCAGCAGAATAATAACACTGTTCACAATCCAGACTATTTGTTATACAGTCTGATAGTGAAAAAAACAAACAAAGAGTTGCATTAAAACATTTGTCTCAATAATGGTATGCTATAGAAAACATATAAACATGGGCACTAGTCACTTTTTACTGACCAGAACAGTGTGGTTTAATAACCTTATAGAAATTGCTTATAAAGAGCCATTAAAATGTTTTGATGTTTTCATCAGGTCATCCACCTGTTCAATTCATTGCAGATTAATTTGCATTATTTTGCATCTTCTACTATTAAAAAAAAAAAAAAGTATTTTTCATGCGTATATGTTTAATGTGTAATGAGAAAATCTAATGTTGAACGATGTATCGTGAATAAAATTCACAGTGAAATTAATCATGAGCTGAGTATATTTTTACATCCCTACTGGCTATTTAGCTACAGTGATCCCGTTATATTTTCCATATTACTGCATATTTATGAAGTTGTATGTTTGTTTATTTATTTGGCTTCTTTAACGTCGGCAACAGTGGCTATCTTGGCAAAAATGGCACGTTGTGCATCATAGAGATTGACGATGTCACAGGTATTCATTTTTTATTGCCATCTAATGCCACTGCATTTCTGAACACAAGACGTCATGTTCCCATACCCATTAAAAACCAATTTCTTTTAGTTCACGGGACTACATTTTTTTGGTTTACTTTTTTATAGGAAAGAAAAGTGCATAAGGTTTTTTGAATGATTACAGTTTCTGCTTAATCAGTCTCAGGATATAATAGAGGTTTATAATTGACGTTTTGCTGTCATTTTGTCAATACCCTTTAATAGAGGTAACTCTGCTTACCTTTAAGAACAACGGAATAGTGTATCTTTTTTGAAGAAACACTTGAAAACCGTCTGTAAATACTGTAATATTAGCATGGAAAATCATTTTGTCCTATATTCTTTCTTTTCCCACCAGGAAGGACCTATGATTCACTCAGGAGCTGTTGTGGCAGCTGGTGTGTCCCAGGGTAGGAGCACGTCACTCAAAAAAGACTTTAAGGTGGGTTTTTCTACATAGTTCCCACCACAGATGAAATGTTACACTCTGCACTGTTGTTCCAAAATGATACCAAGCCAGTGCCCGTTTTGTAACGTTGTTTGGTTCACATATTTCAATTGGATTATCCTATGCTATGCATGTTTGTTTATGATTATAGTTTATCATCGTATTAAAATAGGATCTAAATATGTTTATTTTGAGCATTTCACTTCAGTAAGATCAGTATGCAGATCATGCAAAGTATAATCCTACTCCTTTTCTTAGTATATATTTTTGTAAGAGCTTTCACCAAGAATCCACCAGATCCAGATTTATATATCTTCCTAGTGTTGAAGTTTTAATTGACTGGAGCAACTCTAGCAGTAAACTTAGATGTGTGCTAACCAGGGAGCTGGCAACCTTTGAAAGTGAGACTTACTAGACTTACTTCTTAAGTACAAACAAACCCTGTTTCTGACTGGGTCCTTGTGTTGATTGCAGATTTTTGAGTATTTCCGCAGAGATACAGAGAAGAGAGACTTTGTCTCTGCCGGAGCCGCTGCTGGAGTCTCAGCTGCTTTTGGAGCTCCTGTTGGTGAGACAGTCACACTTCTATTGCTTTCAAAAAGTGGAGCACAGTGTGAATTACAGAATGTTCAATAAGGCTAGATAGTGCAAATCTTGTTGCACCTTTAAGGAAGTCAAATGGCTCCGTTATACAGTCAAGGCCGAAATTGTTGGCACCCATGAAGTATTTATCCCAGAAATTTATTGTAATTACACATTTTGTTAAACACTTGTTTATTTCACATGTTGTGTGTATTGGAACAAAAAAAAGCCTAGACAAAATTGTATTGGCACCTTTTCAGAACTGTGGGTAAATACTTTTGTTTCAAGCTTGTGATGCTCATTTAAACTCACCTCAGGTCAGTAAGAGGTGTGCAGTATATAAAAATCACACCTGATACCAGATAAAAAGGAGAGAAGTTGACTTCATATTTGTATTGTTTGTGTGTGCCACACTAACCATCAAAATCCATCTCCAGAAATCTTGATGTTCCTTTGTCCACAGTCTGCAACGATCAAGAAATGTACTGCTTATGGCACTGTTGCTAAGTAGTACGGAGTAGGGGTGCTGAAAAAAAGCAATTCTTTAAACGATAGCGATTCGTACCCCCAGAGATTCTGAATCGATTCAAAACTCCCCAAAGGTCAATTTAAAAATCATTTTTTCTCTGCTGCTCCTACTCACGAGTGTACTGCTTATCACATTACTTGTCCACTGTGAAAGAAGGCCGTCTAGCCCAACGTACAGCAAGCTACTTAGCTAACTCACTTTTTCTGAATGGAGTCCGCTATTTTTGAGCACGATGAGCATGTGATGAATCCCGTCCCGTTGTCACTAAAAGCCGGTGTTTGGGCACATTTGGTTTTTACAGTGATCCAGGGAAGAGAGAACTTGACCACAGTACAATTGTTTGCGACGAGTCTAAAATGAAATTGCGTTACGTTGGAAATACGATGGATGCACGGTCCCATTTGGCACGACATCACCCTCAGCTAAAAGAAATTGAAAAGGAACCAAAAAGCATAGAACCGCAAACTCTGGAATGCAACAAACCTCCAGCTAATTCCCCAAGGGCTGTGGAGATTTCCTACTCCATTTCCTGCTATATCACGAAAACTTTATGACCATACCGCTCAGTCGAAGGCGAGGGGTTTAGGTTTATGGTTAATTCACTGGACCCAAGTTACGGTTATACCATCACATAGCTTTTTAGCGATAAATCAGTGCCAAAACTCTACAATGAAATAGAATGGGAGCAGCTCTGATTAATGCCACTACAGTAGCACTTGCACTCCTGAACTTCGAGCCGCCGAGTCGTGATTTTGCAGATATAAGCGAAAGTCACACCGCAACAAACCTAAATGTTTTTTTATGAATTTTATGTGCAATCCTTTTTTTTTGGCATAAATATAAAATTATGCAAAAAGATTTGAAACAGTAAAGAACCTAAAATATTATTATTTTCATCTTGTCAATCACATAATGTAAACACAATTTATAGACCATTTGAATATAGACCAGAATGAATCAAAAATCGTTTTTGAATCGAATCGTGACCCCTTAAATCAGAATTGAATCGAATCGCCACACTCAGAGAATCACGCTCCTAGTCCAGATGGTGGATCAGCATCCTTAATCAAGCTCCAAAGAAATTCAAGCTGACCTGCAGGCTCAGTGTATCAGTGTCAGCGCAAACTGTCCATTGACATTTAAATTAAATAAAACACTATGGCAGGAGACCTGAGAGGACACAGAGACATAAAAAAGCTAGACTGCAGTTTGCCGAAATGTATGTGAGTAAGGCTAAATCCTTCTGGCAAAATGTCTTGTATACAGATGTTTTTAGTCACATCATATCACATCATTCGACTGTTTACCGCAAACGGGGTAAAACCTGCAAGGCAAATAACACAGTACCTACAGTCAAATATGGTTCGGGTTCAAAGATGTTTTGTGGTTGTTTTGCTGCATCTGGTTTTGGGTGCCTTGACTGTGTGCAATTCATCATGAAATCTTACCAAAGGATTTTGGGTCACAAGGTAGTGCCCAGTGTCAGAAAGCTGAGTTTGTGTGGGTCTTCCTGCAGAACAATGACCCCAAACATACTTCAAAAAGTAGCTAGAAATGGATGGAAACAAAGCACTGGAGAGTTCTGAAGTGGCCAGAAATGATTATAGATCGAAATTCGAAATTGAACACCTGTGGAGAGATCTTAAAATTGCTGTTGGGAGAAAGAACCCGTCAAAGATGAGAGACCTGGAGCAGTTTGCAAAAGGAGAGTGGTTCAGAATTCCACTTGAGAGGAAGCTTGTTGATGGTTATAGGAAGGGATTGATTTCAGTTATTGTTTTAAGAGTGTGCAACCAAATAATAAGTTGAGGGTGGCAACAATTTTGTCCGGCCCATTTTTGGAGCTTTGCATGAAATTATATGACGTTTGGCATTTTTAAAACTTTGTGTTGCTCCAATACATACAAATAAAATAAACGTGTAACAAAACATGTGTAATTGCAAGACATTTCTGTGATAAATACTTCAGGAGTGTCAACAATTTTGGCCATGACTGTATCAGACCAATTTTTCTTTTATTCTTTCAGAGTCTGTTTACACTTTATAATTTTTTTAATTTATGTGATTCATTATACAGGTGGAGTTCTTTTCAGTTTGGAGGAAGGGGCATCTTTCTGGAACCAAATGCTGACATGGAGGATTGTATGTGTTGATTGATTATATGTTTATTACAACACATATTATAATAATGGTATATAATAAGGTTGAGTCGTTGTGTAAAACATAAATAAAAACAGAATACGATTATTTGAAAATCCTTCTCAACCTATATTAAATTGAATACAGTACAAAGGCAAGATATTTAGTGTTCAAATTGGTCAACTTTATTGTTTTTTGCATATATTCACTTATTTTTAATTTGATGCCTGCAACATGTTCCAAAAAAGTTGGGACAGGGGCATGTTTACCACTGTGGTACATCACCTTTCCTTTTAACATCACTCAGTGTTTTGGACTGAGGACACTAATTGTTGAAGCTTTGTAGAAGGAATTCTTTCCCATTCTTGCTTGATGAACAACTTCAGTTGCTCAACAGTCCGGGGTCTCCTTTGTCGTATTTTGCACTTCATAATGTGCCCCACATTTTCAGTGGGAAACAGGTCTGGACTGTAGACAGGACAGTCTAGTACCAGCACTCTTTTATTATGAAGCCATGCTGTTGTAACACATGCAGAATATGGTTTGGTATCGTCTTACTAAAATAAGCAGGTACGTCCCTGAAAAAAAAAGTTGCATGGACGGCAGCATATGTTACTCCAATGTTACTCCAAAACCTGTATGTACCCTTCAGTATTAATGGGGCCTTTACAGATGTACAAGTTATTTATGCCATGGACACTAATCGCTGATCACTGCTTATAGCTGATAACAATCTGGACAGTCCTTTTCTCTGGAGGACACAGCGTCCATGATTCCAAAAACAATTTGTAAAGTGGACTCGTCAGACCATTGGACACTTTTCCACTTTGTGTCAGTCCATCTCAGATGAGCTCCTGCCCAAAGAAGCTGGTGGTGTTTCTGGCTGTTGTTGATATATGGCTTTTGCATGGTAGAGTTTTTACCTTGCACTTGTAGATGGAGAGATGAACTGTGTGAAGTGTTCCTGAGCCCATGTGGTAATATCCATTACAGAATGATGACGGTTTTTAAAGCAGTTCCGCCTGACGGATTGAAGGTCATGGTGTTGGTTTTTACTTGCAGAGATTTCTCCAGATTATCTGAATCTTTTTGGAATATTATGGACTGTAGATCATGAAATCCCTAAATTCCTTGCACCTGTAAGATGAGAAATGTTGCTCATTAACTGTTGGACTAGTTGCTCACGCATTTGTTGTGGTGAATCTCGCCCCATCCTTTTTGTGAATGATTGAGCCTTTTGATTGCTCCCTTTATCCCCAGTCATGGCACTCACCTGTTTCTGTTGTGTTCCGTTAGAAATGTGGTGTTTTGTTTGCCCCTGTCCCAACTTTTTTGGAATGTGTTGCAGGCATCAAATTAAAAAATGAGTGAATATTTGCAAAAAACAATTAAATGTATCCAAATTGAGATATGTGTTGGCAAATCCATCATAAGTTAAATCATCATGAACCGATGCGTAGCTGAGGCTATTACAAATTAACATTTATATTAAACCACAGTTGGCCAAAATCATTAACACAAAGCTTATTGTACAGTAACGTGTTGAAAATCGACTTTAATTAGTGAGTTATGGATTGAAAGTGAAAAGTAAAAGCGAAACAGTTTTGAGAAGTTAAGATGCTAGCTGCTAATGCTCACAATCAGTTACCTTTCTTTTCAGTTAGCTGTCATTACTAACATTTTAGGACCCATGGGGACTTAATGCAATAAGAATATAGTAGATACTGTAGAAGAAATGTAGTATTGTAAAAATAAAGAAACACAAGATAAACACGATCTTCACTGAGCAAGGACTATTGTGAATTATCACTTACTATGTTTTTAGCAGAGATAAAGAAGGGAAATAGTTAGGATGACAGTTTATGTTTGCATTTTTTCCTTGAATTAGTTTTTTGCCTCAATGATCTCCACCTTCACCTTGAACTTCTTCCTGAGTATCGTCCATGGAAAAGTGGGAGAGCTCTCCAATCCTGGTCTCATAAACTTTGGCAGCTTTGACAGGGAAGTAAGTTGTAAAACACCTGTGGGTCTTTGTTTAGCTTTCTTCTTGTACTTCTGGTTCATTCTGTTTATGTTGGTGTTATATTACTTTGTTTTGTTGCTTGAACAAGTGTGTTCCTTCATTTGAGATCAGTTTAAGTCTTTATTCTAAACTGTATCAATAAACGGTGGAATGAAAAAGTGAAAGCAATAGTGACATCAGACGATGATTATGGTAACGAGGCAAAGTCAGGAACGACCATTTTGACTACTCAAACTGTCAGGACCCTTCCTTAATGAACCTTTTTGCAAGAGTGCCATGTCATGGTGAAACCTGCAGGCATGGCTGGTGCACATACCTAAGAATACCAGATAAGGGTTATGATTGGAAGCTTTATCAATAAATGGTATCAAGCTACCGTAACTCGATTTCAATGAGAGCATCTATGAAGTGTTTTAACTGAAAGGCAGGGCACCCTTGATGTGCTGACACGTCTACATTGATACATATAGGGTTGGTGTTTTGTTTTAATTGACATTCAAAAAAATACATTCAGCAGAGCCAGTAATTTTATTTTGAGCTCCCAGTCACAAACGATTTGCATCTAATTTGTAAAAATGAAAAAACTGCTGGACAATCTGATGCCCATGCCCATGCCCAGGCCTCATCACTGTCGCTGTGTTTTGGCAGTCTTGGGTGACTATACACCCTACTGAACAGTCACTGTGTGGCACTCATGTCCAGTTTCTGTTCGCTTCCATGAATATGACACTTGCTACTCGAGCAGGATCAAGTTTGCATCTCATTTGTGTAATCGAACAACCCTCATATTTATTTTGAAATATCCCCTAATTTTTGTGAACAGTGTAGTTCACAATATGTAAACCGCTAAGCTTCTTACTTTAGCCTTGTAGCTCAAGTGCAAACCTACATATGCAACAGTCAAATATATTTCCAGTGAGAAAAATAATGCACAGTTGTAGATATTAGATTGTCATGCTGGCAGTAAAAGTGTGTGTTTTTCTTCTTTTACAGAGTGTGGAATACAACCTGTATGAGATTCCTATTTTCATATGTATGGGAGCAATAGGTAAACCACAAAACATTCAGAAACCTGATGTAAATTTAATCTCTGTTTGGTACTTCTTGTCAGACTTTTATTTTGACAACACTTTTTACCCAGGTGGTGTTTTGGGTGCACTCTTCAATATCCTTAATTACTGGCTGACAATTTTCCGAATCAGGTAAATAATCGAGTAAAAGCTATAAATGTTATAGATGTTGGTGTTTAATTATTAGATTTTCAGCAGTAACAAAGTGTTCTTTCTTAGGTATGTGCACCAGCCATGCCTGCAGGTGATAGAGGCTATTCTGGTTGCTGCCTTTTCAGGTACAGTCTCTTTTGCCATGATTTATTTCTCTAATGACTGCCAGCCACTGGAGAATGAGACTTCAGAGGACTATCCTCTACAGGTGAATGTCTGATTTTTTTTTAAAATAATTTGAATTATACTTTGAGCTTTGCTGAAGTACAAACCCCCACCCCAACCAAAAAAAAAAAAAAAAATGTGCGTGGATACGTACCTAAAACCAGTTTAGTTAAAAATCACTTAGACTTTGTGAATTGCATGTTGCCATCATTAAAAACTGACTTAGAAACTGAGCCTGAAGTTCTAGTAATGAAAATGTGAATTAAGTGAATCGTACAGTGTGTTCATTTCCCTTTTGTGTTTTTTGTATTACTTTTAAAAATGCTATAAAAGGGGTTAACTGGGAAATTGTTTCTGATTTTCAGATTTTCTGTGCTGATGGAGAATACAATGCAATGGCTACAGCATTCTTTAATACACCTGAGAGAAGTGTGAGGAGCCTGTTTCATAATCCACCAGGTAGAGGAGGAGTGTGTATGTATGCATGTATGTGTGTGATTGTTTGCTATTTACGGCAGTAGTTTTTGTAGTATGTAAATACTTAATTTCATACCACATGATGACAGTTGCAAAGCTTGTAAAACTGACTAATGGTATTGTTAGTTCTAATTTTATGGGTTGAGTTTACAATTTAATATGGCAATATAATTTTTCCATATTTGAAAAAGCCTTGATGCAGTTACCAGATACTCCTGATGTACATTAACGGCAATCTCCGCTAGCAACAACTCGTGGTTCATAAGCATGTCGTGCTCAGGTTGCCAGTTCATTGAAGCAGTAACAGTTAAGAGTTGTGAGATTGTGTAATTGTTTTTTGGTGCAGTGCCTTCTTGAGGCTGTATGAGATGTGACATATAACATGCCTAGATTTATCTTCACACCTATAATAGATGCTGTGCTTGCTGGCAAGAACATAGGCTGTATATGTGGGTAAATGTATGACAGCGTTTTAGGACCACTGGAAATGTTTTGTTTTTTTTTTGCTAGATGCTGTAAACAGAGATCATAATTCTAGCAACTCTTTTTCACAGATTGTACATAGTGCAGTCATGTACTATAATGTTAGACAAAGTGGGAGAGGCCTTTAGTTGCTTAGAAGTTTCCCAGGGTTCCTTTGTGATCCCTGATCAATGGCTTGTTGTTAAGACTATTAAATATATATTATTTTGGGTTCTTGTGCATCTTGTCTGTGTAAGAATTCAGCTTTATCAATAACTTTGCATTGTGTGACCTCTTGCTTGCTCTTTTTAAGGCACCTATAATCCCATGACTCTGGGACTCTTCACACTGACCTATTATATCCTGTCCTGTTGGACTTATGGCTTGACAGTGTCAGCAGGGGTTTTCATTCCTTCTTTGCTGATTGGGGCAGCCTGGGGACGACTCTTTGGGATCCTTCTACCTTTCACATTCAGCAAGGCTGTGAGTTTAAACCTTTTTAAATTTGGATGGATAAAATGTTGTTAATCTATGACAGTTTGATTTACAGTAAACCAACACGTGTTGTTATGACATTGCTGCCCGAAAAAGTCTTACTCTCCAAAATCCGACATCATTCTCTCTAATCCTTTTCCGATTTCTCAATACTCAGTCCAAAAATAGTTGTTTTCAAACAGCAGGCTGTTTTTATTTTAGATATGAAAACCAACCCAAAAAATTGCAGTGGTTCTTGAAAGTTTGTAACCATTTTTACTTTTCTGCGTTTCTGCATAATTTGACCTAAATTGACATGCCTTTGCAAATAAGACTTAATTTAATAAATGATTCTTATTTAACTTAATAAATAAGTCTTATTTAACTATAGTCTTTAGTCTTATTGGTAAAATGTGCTTCATGGTCATTGTCTTGCTGCATAAACTTATTTCGATCTGATATTTTGTGTTTGTTGTAATATTTTGAAAACTTTTATTTGATCTCGGTTTAGTCTGTGACTGCAGTATAAGATTGTGTTGAATAATGATATGATATTTTTGATCAGATCTGGGCAGATCCTGGAAAGTATGCCCTAATGGGAGCTGCCGCCCAGCTTGGTGAGTCAGTGTGCTGTTTTTACATCATGTGATTGCAGGAGTTTTCTAGTGTTCAGTAAATGGTGCTGGAATGCAGACCTACTGTCTTTTGGTATATGTGTCTCATGATGGAATTATTTATTTTTCAATTTGCAGGGGGCATAGTCAGAATGACCCTTAGCCTAACTGTCATCTTGGTAGAAGCTACTGGAAACGTGACATACGGTCTTCCCATAATGCTGGTGCTGATGACTGCCAAGATCGTGGGAGATTATTTTATAGATGTAAGGCCATAAATTATGCATTCTAACAGTTTATATGTTGCACATGTCACATTTATAATTTTAGAAAAATGTAAAATACACACCTCACAAAAAATAGGGGATGTTTCTAAATTAAATATCCCCATATCCCATAATTTTTGTGAGCAGTGTAACTCTTTACGACCCTACGTTTATTAATTATAATAAGAGAAAAGTAGAGTAGACCACTGTTGCTTTTTTATGTACGTCCCCAAATTGAAAAAAAGTTTCTGTCTTGCGTGTTATTTGACTTTTATTTCATTGCAAACAGTATGAACCCTAGATATTTTATGTTGACCAGTCAGCTTGATGTCAATGGTGATCTCCGATGCCACAGATGGCACTGCATAAAGAACAGTCAATCATTCATTGACATGAAAACCATCATGTCAAACCTTTGTCAAGCACTGCAAGAGTCTCTTTCACAAATGTGCAGAATTCAAACTTATTGTGCAGACAAGTAGCATGTCAACAATGTCAAGAAGCAACCTCAACTTCTTTAGACTCAAATACATCTAAAATGGACCATCATACAGTGTACACATGCTGTTCAATAATTTCGATTTTGGCCAGGCAACTTGAAATATATTGGGTTCATACTATCTGCCATTACGCAAATATCTATGTATGTGTGTGTGTGTGTGTGTGTGTGTGTGTGTGTGTGTGTGTGTGTGTGTGTGTGTGTGTGTGTGCGCGCGTGTGTGT